>VMDR010002649.1:0-86651 GCA_007922815.1 Macrotus californicus
TGAATATATGTCTTTTTTTAAAAGTGGTGTCAGGCTTATTTAGAGGTTTGTATTTCGCCTTGCTTCTAACTTAATATTTAACAGTCTCCAAAGAGATGAATTTAGGTAGCTGCGTTATGTTCCATTAAAAGGTTGTGGCATGATTTATGAACCTGTTTCTAGGTCATTGCCAATTTTTCAACATTATAAATAATACGATGATAAACATCCTGGTGCATAAATCTTGGGCGCCACCTCTGCCTGCACTGGGGTTCCGTTCCCAGCAGTGGGAACAATCAGAGAATCCTCACCCTCCCTGCACTTCTGGCAGCAGGCGCACAGAGGCTCCAGCTTCGCAGGCCCCAGCCCCGCTCCCGGCGCTCAGCCTCAGCATCCTGGAAGATGACCTAACCAGGGAAGGAGAAAGCCTGGAAATGTGGGAACTTGCCCACTGCACTGTGCTTTCGGGCAAGTCCCCCTGACATTCTGTGCCTCATTTTCCCTTCTGGAAAAAGAGGAACATGGACTAGCTTATTGGATTCCCATTTTATGTTATGTTTTATATTGGTGATTATTACTATATATATATTATAATACACAGTTTTGTTTGATGACATTAAAGATATTATAAATCATATTTTAAACAGAAATACATGCATGGCATGTGGAAAGCAGTAACATTTTGAAAGAAAGAGAAAAGCTGTGAAAACATTGACCTAAAATGCTGTAATACTGGGAAACACTGGGTTTGTGCGTAGTGACAATGAAAAGCTTCATGATGTGTCAGAGCACTGGTGGACCTTCAGGTTCCGTGAGAACAGCCTGGTATAGGGAGAGTTCAAGTCAGATGCATCCAAGTCCTTAGAGGTGCACATCATCTAAAAATAAACCCCTTGACAAAGCTTTCTTTCTTAGTTCGGCCCTTAGCAATACAGATGAATTTTATTTTTTACAACCCCTTTTTGTTCAAAGGAAAATCTACACAGAAGCCCATTATGTAAAATGGAAGAGGGGAGGCACTCCTTTGACTGGCGGCAGGACCCTCGTGTGCCTGTTCCTGTTTTTACCCCATACAAGTTGTCGGGGGTCTCCTACGTGGCTGGCTGTGCTCGGTGCTGGGAGAGAGCGTGAGCAAAAATATTCAGCCCCTGCCTGTGCTCAGGCCCCTCAGGGCCTCCTGCATGGGAAGGAGTTTGGGGTGCCGTGGGGCATTGCCAGCCATGCTAAGATTGACACCAGCCAGCACCTCCTTTCACATGACACTCATTACACAGGTGCTTGATAGGGTGAGCCCTGAATCGTTGAATTGCCCCAGGCTCTGGTCCCTTCTAGGGACAGCCCTGCCTGATTCACATGTCTAGTGGCCCCTGAGACCTGAGTTAGTGTCTCAGAGCCCCAGGGCCCTGCAGGCCTAGTGTGAAAATGCAGCCTCTGTCCATTCTGTGAGGCCACTCTTCACACTACTCCCGCTGCTGCCATCCACGGGGCTCTGCTGCTCACTGGGTGCCATGCTCAGGGCTTTGTGCATTCTCTCTCTCCAGTCCTCATAACCAGTCGGAGGCGGCGTTTGTCATTGTGCCCATTTTACAGGCGAGATTACTGAGGTTCAGGGGCGCTAAGCCCTTCACCTAAGGTTTTAGTCCTTCTGGCTGCAGAACCCACGGTCCTGCCCGCCGCACTCACTGCCTGTGGGAGCCCCTTGGGATGGTTCCACACATGGGCAACATGCCGCACAGGATGCAGGGACTCTGCTACCAGCGACTGGTGCCCAGCCTTCTGCAACCCAACACAGCATCTACCCGCACCGCACAGGGTCTGTGAAATTGGCCTGTTTCGGGGGAGATGCTGGCTTCATCTGGGGACAGCCATGGTCCTGACCGACCAGATCTGGCCAATTGCGTGGGTTGGGGCGGAGGGACCTAGACCATGTGTCTTTGTCTGAACCCCCGAGTCATCCTGAGGCCTGCTTGCTATTCCCCCGCCGGCCCTTGTTGTGGAAGCTATTGGCAGCTTTCTCCTTTTCTGTCATCTCAACACAGGTGCCTTGATGAACCTCAAAATAATTCCTGGCAAAAGGGAACTCTGGCCTGGGAGATCTGACTCTTGGGCCTCAGCTTCCTGTCTGTGAAATGGGAAGCTGACCTGGCACCTCCTCCTTCTCAAGGCTTTGGGGCTCAGAGAGATGCCTAGTGAGAATCTGCTTTGTGCATCCTGGGGTCCTGCACCTGTAGAAGGAGCCGGGCTGTGACTTATGAGATGACACTACAGGAAATGGTGTTCACAAAAGGACTGTGTGTCCTGCAGGCTCTTATGCTGCTGCTTCTGGCTTGCAGACCTTGGTGACTGGCCAGCAGTGACCTCTGCAGCCCCCTTTGGCCTCAGGCTTCCTTCTCTGAAGGGTGGGGTCATCCTACCCACTCAGACAAGAGTTGGGAGGATGAACTGAGACAACACACAGGGAGATCTTGGTGCCATGCCTGGCACTCAGTATGTGCTCAGCTAGTGTGAGTCCCTTCTCTTCTCCCCTCCCTGAGATTCCTGGTCTGGATAGAAGTACCTGACAGTCCCAGCTCTCTGGGTCCACCCCAGAGGTTTGGACCACAGCCCAGAGCTTGGGCAAGCATTGTGGGCTTGGGACAGCCAACATCTGAGCAGGTGGCAAGCCCCTGGGGCTCTGGGAGCAGCTGTGAGGATCAGGGGTCCAGTCCCTAGGTCAGCCCCAGTCTTAGCTGGGTGTGAGAGCAGTGGTTGCCCCAGGACTATGGCCCCTGTCCCTATGGGCCTGAGGGGTGGGCATCGGGAATGGGCGTCGAGTTCTTTTGTCTACTGTTCCCCCAATCTCAGCAACTGCTGGGGAGAGCAGATATTATGTATTTGAGATTTCTACTTTCCAAGCTGGGGGAAAGGGTCAGATGTGGAGAGAGAGAGAGAGAATGCTGGGACTCCTGTTCCAGGTCTGCCACTGACCTCCGTGTGACCAAGGGCAAGCCCCCTCCCTACTTTGGACCTCAGTTTCCATCCCTATAAAGTCAAGGCTTGGTTCCATGCAGGCTTAGCAGTTGTGATCTGCGAATCCACCGCCCTTGTGTGGTGCTTGGAGGTGCTTTGCCTGTGTCTGAGTCCTCTGGTTAGTGGGATGGCGATGTGTGTGCTGGTTGCCAAGTCCACTGGCCTGTGAAATCCCTGAGGACAAGATCATGTCTGATCCATCTCGTCTGCACCCTCCAGGGCCAGCCCGGTGCTTCTCAGTTCGTGTTTGGCTGAATGAGAGAAAGAAGGGCCCTCCGGGTGGGGGCTGTGGCCAGTGTTGCCTTCGGTCTGCCCTCACCTGTGACCAGCACAGCTTCAAGTCTGGGGGGCGGGGCTGGCTGTCAGCGTCACAGGCTGGTTTCATGTGATCTCGTTATGATTTTCTCCAGTGTCCAGTGCGGTTTGTCTAGGTGATGCTAGACAATAGCATATAGGGCTTCTATTATCAACTTCCAGATCTGTCTGCTTGGCCAAGCTGGGCTTCTGGAGGTCAGGGGCCCAGTCAGATTCCTCTCTGAGTCCACAGTACCAGTGCAGGGTGGGTGCCCAGTGCGTGGGGAGGGAAGCTGCTCAGAACAGTCAGTGAGGGTCAGGCAAACAGGGGCCACGCTGCCCTGTGGGGGGACAGAGATAGACCAGTCCCAGTCCTCCAGGGGCTCCTCGTGTGATCAGAGAGAGACTGATAGGTCACTCTAGAGCTGTAGTGGACAGTGTGCTCGGGGTAATGGAGGACAAACCTGGGGGCCATGGGGACACAGAGGAGGGAGAGAGTAACCAGGGACACGAAGCAGACCTCTGAAACTGCAGGTCCTGGGGCCAGACTGGGTGCGTTCAAATCCCAGCTCTGTCCTCTCAGTGAGGCAGCCTCGAACAAGCCATTTGATCTTTCTGTGCCTCAGTTTTCTCGTCTGTAAAACAAATAATACAAGTAGGAACTGAGAACAGTGCCTGGCAGAGAGTAAATGGTCAAAAATGTCAGCTAAAGGAAGAAAAATGAATTCACATTTGACTAGCCCTCCAGGAGGAGGCAGGAGAGGGTCCCCCTACTCACTCCCAGGCTTCACTGGTCCTGGGGCACCTCTTCAGAATTCAAGAGCTCTGCCACCCAGTTTGAATGCTGCTGATCTAGGGGGAGGCAGGCCCAGGGAAGGGCAAGGCCATGTCTGAGGCCACACAGCCAGTGGCAAAGCCAGGACTGAACTCAAGGGCTCCCGCTGCCCAGCCTGAGCAACTTTCTCTGTGCCAGACCACCTCCCCTGTAACAGCCCCACATCTGTGTACCACCTGCATGGGTCACACAGGCCCCATGTGAAATGCAGCTGGATGCTTTGCAAAATTTGGCTCAAAGAAGCATCCAAGCTGGCTTTCATGGATTGTGGCAGCAACCAGGGTCACGCTGGTCTTCTTGGGACTGAAAACAGTTTCTCTTTTTTAAGTGAATAATTTGGTTGGCTTTTGCCATCTAAAAATATATATCCAGGGAGGTGTGATCAAATAAATGCCTTCCTTTTCTTGTATATGTCATCCAAACAAGATAGAATGTGCATTGTTCTTTTTTGAAGATTACCTGCTGTCCTCCACTTCCCTCCTTACAGAAGCCACTCTTCCCTGTTCTCTGCCAGGATCTAAGGCTTCGTGGGTGTCCCTTCACCTGACCTCTCTGTAAGCCTTCCACTCATCCTATGTCTTTCCCGCTCCACTGCAGCAGCCTCTTCCCTGTGTCCTGGCTTATTGTTTTGCTGCCTCCCAAGTCCTTTCTCTACAGAGCGGAGGTGTATTAAAAATAATCTGTTCACACCATTTCCCTGCTCCAAACTATCTATGACTTCTCAGAGTCTGCAGGGTAAGGGCCAAAGTCCTTAGCTTTTCATTCAAGGTTTTTCATGATCTGGCCTCAGTTTACCTATTCAGTTTCACTTCCTTCCTTCTTCCTAGACACAAATTATTTATACCCACAGTTAGGGTAGGGGGCACCTAGTTATTCAGGCCTCCTAGGCTAAGAAGGCTGCAGCCATTGAGGTCACAGGTTCCTGACAGCCAGGGCTTGCATTAGTTTCCTGTGTCTGCTCAACTTTAGTGGCTTCAGATAAAAAAAAAAAAGTTTATTCTTTGACAGTTCTGGAGGTCAGAAATCCAAACTGGGTCTGACAGGGCTAAATCACAGTCCCTCAGGATGCTCCAGGGGAGGCCCCATTTCCTGTCTCTTCCAGCTCCTGGTGGCCGTGGGTATTTCTTGGCTTGTGGCTGCAACGTTCCAGCCTCTGCCTCTATAGTCTCGTAGCCTTCTCCTGGTCTGTGTCAAATCTCCCTTTGCCTCTCTCTAGTGAGGACACTGGTGATCACATTCAGGGCCCATCTGGATAATCCAGGATACTCTCTCCATCTCAATAATACCCTTCACTTCATCACATCTGCAAAGTCCTTTTGCAGGTAAGGGGACGCTCCCAGGTTTGACAGATTAGGGCCTGGATATCTTTGGGGTCATTCCTCAGCCAACCACAGACTCAAGGGGGACGTCATGTATTTCAGCCCCTCACTCACAGGGCGGGCTTTCTTCTGCCACCCTGCAGACCATTACTTCCCTGCTGCATGCAGCAGTCCACCCTTTCAGGTTGCATTTTATGGGATGGGGAATACAAGAATTATTCTTTTAAAGTGGGCCAGATTGGATTTTGGCCTATACTGGGTATTAACAGGCAGAATTATTGAGAAATTAGTTGTTGTCTTGTTTTGTTAACTCCTATGGGCTTTCCAGAAGGACCAAAAGCATTCTCTCCCCAGGCTTCACCATAGCCTGCGGACTTCCCTGCCAGGAGGAACTGGTCTCTGTTTCTGAAGGTCTGGACCTTTTACTTTGTTTCCATTTCACTGGGAGAACAAGGTAGGTTTTCTGATGTGTTCAGAACAGAGTGGAGAATTTGTCACACGGAGGTGAGCTGAGGCCCTCCTTGAGTGGTGACCATCACCCTGGGTGATCTGAGTGGAGGGCGTGAGGCTTCATGCTTTCCGGAGGGCTGAAGAAGGGGGTACCCGTCTCCAGGGCACGCTGTACTGTGCCCCCTTTCCAGTCCTTTATCCATGGACAATGGTGCTGTGAACATTCTTGGGCATGTCTCCCAGTGTGCATGCAGGAGGTTTTCAAAGACATACCAGGGAGTTGGGCTGCTGGATCATATGGTGTGTGAACCGCCAACCTTGTACATGAAATCCCAATCAGTAAATGCTCCCACCTGCAGCGCCCCCCCCCCCCCCCCCCCCCCCCCCCCCCCGCCGCGTTGGTCCTCTGCCTTGTGGTCTCCCTCCAGTACCCCCTATTGGCAGAGGCTAAGAAGGCGCTGTCAGGCCAAGGCGCCTGAGTCCCAGCATCACAAAACAGAATTTAGAGGAGGATGGTTAGAAATGACAGGCACAGCAACGAATTTATAAATATGTAACTACTGTGCTGACTGAACAAAAAGGCAACTGGGCCAGTGTGGCCCGAGGGCTCCAGTTTAAAACCTCTGCAGCACAGCCTCACTTCCTACCCATCTTCACTTCGTCCTGCTCTTATCTTGCCACAGGAAACGGCCCCTCCTTCACTCTTCCACCTGCAAGCTTCTGGTCCTCCTTTCTCTCTCTCTCAGTTTCCCTCCTACCCTGGATGCCTTGCTCCCTGTCCAAGCCCTTCTCCTTGCTGGGAGCCCGTTTCCAACGCTGCTTCCTTACTCCTCCGCCAAAGGCAATACAAAAACATCCTTCCCTCGGGTTCCCTGGCCCCTTCGCTGCCCTCTGTCGGGGCCACAGCGCTGTTCACTCAGCATCACAGTTGTTTCGGGCTGTGACTCATCTCTCCACTCAGAATTTTTTTGCAAGTTTAAGCAAAGCAATTCAACTGTATGAAAAGGGAGAAAAGGGTCACTTTTATCCTGCTGCCAGCACAACTTTCACATTTTAATGTATTCCTCTCCAGTTTTTCTGTTCATGTGTTTTGGATATGTAGCGCACTTGTATCTGATTTTTTTTTACCCTCATTAGGTCAAAAGCCTTTTTTCTCCATGTTGCGTCCAATGTCTTCATCACAGTTTTTACTGGTTACGCACTGTTCATTGTGTATTCGTCATTTCTTGGTTCTAAGTGACAGAAACTCAACCTAAATGAGCTTAAACAGAAAAGGGATCTCTGTGCAGAGGATACTGGTGCATCTCACAGAGGCTCAGGGTAGACATGTGACCCGGGCTTGGGGACCCCGGGAATCGGGAGGCAGATGCCTCAGGTGTGTCCTGTGGTCCTGTGTCAACAGCATTCTTCCCTCCCTCCCCCAGCTGAGCAGCTCTCTCTGCTTTTCCTGTCCAAACGGCAGGAAATACTCACTGATCACACCCAAGCTTTGCACATGACAATCCAGCTACCGGACAGAGGCCGGTCCCTCTTTCTCAGGAGCATCACCTTTCTTGTGTAGGAAGAGCAGGGTTCCATTCTACTAATGGGGGTCATCCTCACGTCACCAGGCAGTGGGGCTGCAACAGGGATCCTGGGAAGAGAATTCCATGGGAAGATTTTATATTAGTTCCAAATAGCTGCTGCAGTATCAGTCCTGTGTATTAACATATACACTTTTCCTTATCTTGAATTATTTTCTTTGATTCAATTCTTAGATATGGGATGACTGGGTCATAAAGTTTGTACATTTTTATATTTAGTATTATTACCAAATTGATTTCAAAGAGTTATTCACCTTCATTCCCACCCAGCAGCAACGACAGAGAGCTGTTTCATTGCCCCACGGAGAACACTGGCCGTTATGGCCTGAAACAGATTTTTTACTGTTTTAATAAGTGTAAAAAGATGCCTCATTGTCATTTGTATTAGCATTTGTGTGACTACCAGTAAGGCTGAAGGTTTTCCCATATATGTGTTTTATTAGGATATGTTCCCTTTTGTGAATTGCCTTTTCCTGGTTTGGCCCATTATGTTAATTCCCGTTCAGCTTTAATTGCTTCTTCCTTTTGGGTGTGCATTTTACTCTCTCTACTTTTCTTTTGGGGCATGAATCATGGTCTAGCTTGGATTGTAGCTATTTGTGTCCATATCTGATCTTTCTTATTGGATTCTGAGCTCCTGGCGGACAGAGCCAGGCCTGGGCAACAGCCTTTCATGGAATCTTGACCTAGTAAAGCCCTCCGTGATGGTTCATTGGATAAATAAGCTTATGGTTACAGTATGCATTAGGCACAAGTAATTGTTCAGGCTGAGTGGCGCTGCATATGGGCTGCAGGGGTGCTGGAAACACAGGCCTCATCCATTCAGACTGAAGATCTTTTCCATGCTAGGGTCCAAGAGTTTGCCTTCCTGGAGTTACAAAACAGTGAAGGAGAGAGAATTAAACAATGATTGCCCAGCTAGTGAGAAAGCCTACTACTGACCCACAATATTCCGAAGAATTCTATGCACCGGGACGGGCAGGAGCACAGCCCCAATAGCATCTGGGGCAGGGATCGGCCAATGAGCTGTAAGGGCTAGATGGTATGGAATTTAGGCCTTGCAGGCTGCTGTCGCACAGTCTTCCTTGTGGTTTTATTTTATTTCTTTTATAGCCCTTTAAAAATATAAAAACAATTCTTAGCTAATGGCCCATGCAGAAACAGCTAAGGGCCTGGTTTGGCCTGTAAGCTGTAGTTTGCCAGCCCAGATCTAGACAACAGAGTCACAGAACATGACAGCTGGAAGGGTCAACTCCCCATTATTATACAGATGGGGAAACTGAGTCCTAGAGGGCAGAGGTATGTGCTGGGTAACCTTGCTGATACCTGTGCTGAACTGGGCATCTGGTGGCTTTGCCTGGACTTTGGCCTGGTCCCCTCTGCCTGTCTTCTAGGACAACCTGCTCCCTTCCTCTCTTATGTACCATGGCTGGTGCTGGCCCAGGAGGCTGGGGGTTGGTTGGTCTGTTACTAGAGCACAGGCCTCCCTCCCCAAGGGGTAGTCGCTGTCCCTTCCAGCCTCCTCATGTTGAGTTGGGGTTGGGGTTATGGAATAGGTGGAGCAACAGCATTATTAATTAATGCTTGTGTGTCCCGAGGCTGAGAATTGTGTTGACCGTGGAAGCATTTCCCTTATTATAATTGATTTTTACAAGAAAGGTGACATTCTTTTTTCAACTGAATCATGTACGGGGCAGAAAATACTAAATTTAATTGCTTCTTCTCTCCTGAGATAACTCCCCTGACCAAGTACACACTCAGCAACAAACACGAACTGAAGCTGCTTGTTCTGTCTCCAGAGGCTTCTGTGGAGGCAGGGCCTTACCCAGTCCTTCCTCACTCTGCAGGGTGAGGTGGGTCAGAGGGGACATCCCACTAGAACTGCCCCCCTGGGTGGGGTGTTCCTCTAGGGTCACAGTGTCCTTGCAGATGCCTGGGCATTCGAGGTGTCCACTCCTACCTGGTCATGGACTGTCTGGGCCGTCAGGCCTCAGGGGAACTAACACCTACTCAGCTTCGGGTCCCCTGGGGGCTCCCATCTCTGCTGTCAGAGGCTGTTTCCTGCAAGGAACAGCCACCCCCGACTCCCCAACCTTATGTTCTTACTACTCTTGCTAAGAATGTCTTGATACCTCAGCTCAGAATGGGCAGAATTTGCAAGCCACGAGGAATGATTTGACTGGCTAATCAGATCATCAGTCAGGGGGCTGAGGTTCTGGTGTTCACAGTGCTTCTGCCAGCAACATTACCTTGGGCGAAGATCCACCTGTCTCTGGGCCTCAGTTTCTCCTTTGTTACTAAGAAAGACCTGACTGTGCTGTTCCTTAGTGTATTTGTTTCTAGAAGCTTGTGACAAGGTTGACTTGGGACCAAGTTCAGCCCCAAAGACCACCAGAGTGCTCCTGGGAACCAGACTGCCCTCATTGGCCTCTGTCCCTCTTCTGCCTTGAAGGTCTCTCTGGTCTTTTCTTCTGGCCCCTCCTTGCATTTTTGCCCCACTCATGCTAAGTGATTGATCAGAGAGCACTCTCTCCTCCACAGCTAGTACCTGCCTTCCCTCTTCCTGGAATGCCCCTCCTCCCCGCTTCACCACTGCCAGCCACATTTGAGCAGCCTCTTTACCAGAAAACACTCAGCTCCCTCTGCTCCCCCCATGCTGGGTTGCAATGGAGTTCTAGGGGGAGGTGGTAGGCCCAGCTCTGATGCCTCATGGTAACCCTGTACCTGTCATGAATCTGGACACAGGCAGAGAGCCTGGGAGGACCTGGCAGAAGGCAGAGCAGGCATGGGGAGTGGAGAAGATGTTTATGAAACAACTGACATATATATATGTATATATATATATTTTAAGAGGTGTTGGAGCTCTGACTGGCTTTGCCACATGCCCCTCTGCCTGGATCCTGCCCCTCTCCTTGGACAATGCTTCTCAAACCCTAATGTGCACAGAAACCACCCCGGGGATCTTGTTCAAGTGTAGATTCTGATTCATCAGGTCTGGGGTAGGACTCAAGGGCAGTTCTGACAAGGTGTCTGGTTTGGGTCACAGAAGACAGTGGGGTCATTTGATCTGACATCCTCGGTGTCAGGACCCACCTTTGGCCTTTTCGTGGAGCAGTGGGCCTCAACTCCATTCAGGGATGGAATGTTTGGACACTAGTTCACGGGGAAATCTTAACACATTTAATAAGTCCATCATGCAAGTGACAGCCAGAAAGAGTTTACCTGTAGGAAACATGGCCCCATTCTATGTGTGTAAAATGTAGTGAGAACTGTGCACTCACGGAAAAGTTGTTGAACTTGCAATTTTATTGTTTCCCATTAGTATTCATTTTACCATTTGCCATTTGTTCACTTATTTTTCCTTTAAATCTCTGCTCAAAAGTAGACGATCAGTTGCAAGCACTGGAGTTTTAAGGAAAATGCATCAAAAATTTTAAGTTCAGAGAATTTTCTCTGTGAACTTAATGTTATTGTCATTATATGGAAATTGCAGTGACGATGGCACCCCTGGGCGGGATGACCCCATCCAAGGCCCAAAGCACTGCCAACCAGCTCCTTCTCTCTGGTTCTGGAAACAAGTGCAGCCTGAGTCCCGTGGTCCTCACTCACCAGGGGTGCAGAGGAGGGTATGTTAACAATAATGACTCAGATTCTGATAGGTCTTTAGCCACCTCTCCAAGTGTCGGTAGGTTTTTTCCTGAGAATCTCCCCGATGTGTTCAGACGATGGGATGTAACTGAGATGACGTAAAAACCTTAAAGATGCACCTTTAAAAGCAGGAAGAGCTGTCTCCTTTCTCACGTCCCGCTTGCTGGAAAGGTAGCTGTTGCGGCTGGAGGCCCAGAGCCCTGCAGGGCCAGCAGTAGGCCTTGGGAATGCACGACAGGGTGACGAGGTAGAAGGAACGTGATCCTGTGGCATGCCCCAACAGCCCGGCGTTGCCTGCTGCTGGACTTGTCAAAAACAAGAGAAGAACACACTTTCATCATGTTGAAGATGCTGTTATGTAGGGTTTTCCTTTTCCTCAAAGCTGAACCCTGCCTTATCCGGTCCTGATGCCAGCAGTGGAGCCTTGCTGTGTCCAGGCTGAAGGGAGGACCATGTGTCTGTCCTTCCCCAACTTTGCTGCCCACAGTTGCACTTGGGCTCCACAGCCAAGGTCTCTGGCTTCCCTGTCCAGCCCTTCTTTTTGCCTTCTTTTTCTCTCCCAGTTGCACTTGGGCTCCACAGCCAAGGTCTCTGGCTTCCCTGTCCAGCCCTTCTTTTTGCCTTCTTTTTCTCTCCCAGCAACGCGTTATTCCAGGGCTCCTCATACTTTAACACAGGCTTAAATCGTGGGGAGCTTGTTGTAATGCAGATTCTGATGCTGTACTGGAGGTGGGGCTGAAGGGTTCACATTTCCACCAGGTTTTCAGTGGGTGTTGCAGCTACTGGCCCAGACCACGACTTGAGACTAAGCTGTTGGAATGCTCGCTGTGAGCTACTTGCAGGCATATCTGTTTCCACAACCGCTTGGCAATCTGTAGGCGCCCAGTGTGTGCAGGATGACTGAATAATAGGCAATTAGTATACAAGATGCCAAGAAGTCCTGCAGAAAGAAACCTGCCATTCTGTTTACTAGGCATGTCTCAAATTTATTTTCACTGGAATCCTATTTTCAGAAATACTTATTAACATTCCATGCAAATAGGGCTCCGAGAAACCTGTTTGGCAGACCCTGATTTAGAAAGGGGTGTTCACGGGCCCTGTGACCAGAGTGAACCAATCTACATACAGGAGTCTCAAACGCAGGACTCTATTTGGGTGTCTGCTTGGGCAATTAGAAGAGATTGTTTCAGCTCCAACTGCCTGTACCCCTGAGGGCCTGCAAACTCCTGGAGGGGACATATTTGAATATATTAAGTATAGGAGCTGTTGTTATTGCTAAAGTGTTCATTTTTCCTCTTCCCCTGGCAGTGCCCAACAGGCCTTTGGCCCCCTCAGGGCAATGGGAGCCTCAGTTGTCTGCCAATTAGCATGTTCCTGTGGATGTGCTCAAATGTCTTTGTTCCCAGTTAAGGAGGAAGTGCTGGGGAGGAAAGAGAAGGAGCCTGAAGCTGGTGTAAAGACTGAGTTCCCTGCGGGGACAATGTTGACTACCTGAAGCCCTAGAGCTCTTTTCTGCAAAAGAAGCCTCCTGGGCTCTGGAAGGTCTGCCTTTGCCAGCCTCAAGGGAAGGGGGAAGCTGGGAGGTGGGGCTTTGTCATCGCTCTGTGGGAGCACTCTCGAAAATGCAGCCCCGCTGTCTGTGCAGGAACCCCAAGAGTGGCCTGTGTCCTCGAAGGAATCGGATTCATAGGATCGAGTACAGGGTCTACATGGGCTGTGCCCCTTGAACTAGACTGCGGGTACCTAGCCCTTTGTCTTTATGTTGGGTCTTTGCATCAACTCTTGAGCAAAAGGAAAAATCATGCCGTTACTAGTGGCAGAAGATATGGTCCCTGTGAAATAAAGGCAGAAAGCCATAAGGAGAAGAGGGGCAGACATCCTTTTTAAAGCCACAGAATGAGCTATAAAAAAAAAAAATTAAATGAAAGGGAATTAATGAGAAAAGGAAACACTGTAAGAGAAACTAAAAATGTAATCACAGAATTAAAACCCTCCATTAATCCTTTGGTGAGATTAAAGAACAGAATTGGTACTATAAAATATTAAATCAGTGCTGTAGAGGTCAAGGTTGATAAATCTCATAAAACATGCTGGGGAAAACGATAAAGACATTAAAGTGACAAAAGGAAAGTTTATAAGTGTGGAGACCAGAGGATTAAGACATGCCAAGCGGCCCTAGCCTAGTAGCTCAATTGGTTAGAACGTCGTCCCAATGCACCAAAGGCTGCTGGTTCAGTCTCGGGTCAGGCACAGGCAGGAGTGAATGCATAAATAAGTGGAACAACAAATCAGTGTTTCTCCTCTCTCTAAAATAATAATAATAATAAAGAAGAAGTGCCAAGCAGAGACTTGATGCTTCTGAGAGTGAGACCAGAGATGCTAGAGAGAAGCCGTCATCTGAGAGGTGAGAAAATGCCACACAGAGCCTGAGAGTGCAGTTTGAACAAGATCATCTAGGCCAGGCAAAAATCACTGAAAATGGACCTTTGCCTAGACACCTCACAAAAATGCTCAAAGAAATGGGATTTTTAAAATCCTGCAAATGGGATGTGAGGGCAACCTGGCTGCGACATTTGTCACCCCACTGATTGCCAGGGTTGATTCGACTGATCTGGCTGGCTAGGCGGGTGTCCTCTTCCTCCCTCACCGATCCATGTGCGTCCCTCCCAAAGCTGTGCGCTGGGTCGAAGAGGACGACCTTCCCCACTAGCGGAGAGGACCGGTCTTTGGCCGAAGGTGAGCTCCCCTGCTAGAACCTCCAAACAAGATCTCAAAATCCTGCCAGTGTATACTCAGGATAAAGAAAAAAACCTACAAAATAAAAGAAAAAGATTGGCTTCAAACTCTTGCTGCCCTCAATTCCAATGGGGAATGTCTACCAAGTTTTCAGAAGAATAAAGAAAAAGTTGTGATTCACACAATACCTGATGTTAAACTATACTATAAAGCTACCTGTAGTCCTAACAGCCTGGTACTGGTACAGACATATAGATCAATGGAACAGAATAGAGAGCCCAGAAATAAACCCATGTTGCTGTGGCCAATTAATATTTGACAAGGGGGGCATGAGCATACAATGGAGTAAGAATAGTCTCTTCAATAAATGGCATTGGGAGAAGTGGGCTGGTACATGCAAAAGAATGAAACTAGACCACCAACTTACACCACACACCAGAATAAACTCAAAATGGATAGAAGACTTAACATAAGTTGTGACACCATAAAAGCCCTAGAGGAAAACATAGGCAGTAAAATTTCAGATATCCCATGCAGCAATATTTTTGCCAATATATCTCCTACAGCAAGAGAAATAAAGGAAAAAAATAAACAAATGGGACTACATCAAGTTAAAAAGCTTCTGCACAGCTAAAGAAACCATCATCAAAATGAAAAGAGAACTGACCTTATGGGAAAACATCTGCCAATGATACATCAGACAATGGTTTGATCTCCAAAATATAAAAGAACTCATCTGACTGAATACCAGGAAGATAATCCAGTTAAAAAATGGGCAAAGGACCTGAACAGACACTTCTCCAAAGAGGACATACAGATGGCCCAGAGACATATGAAAGGATGCTCAGCATCACTAGCCATCAGAGAGATGAAAATTAAAACCACAATGAGATATCACTTCATACCGGTCAGAATGGCCATCATTAATAAATCAACAAACAACAAGTGCTGGAGAGGATGTGGAGGAAAGGGAATACTAGCGCCCTGTTGGTGGGAATGCAGACTGGTGCAGCCACTGTGGGAAGCAGTATGGAATTTCCCCAAAAAAACTAAAAATGAAACTGCCTTTTGACCCAGCAATTCCACTGCTGGGAATATACCCTAAGAATTCTGGAAAACCAATTCAAAAGAACCTCTGCACCCCAATGTTCATAGCAGTGTTATTTACAATAGCCAAGTGCTGGAAACAGCCCAAGTGCCCATCAGTAAGTGAGTGGATCAAAAAACTGTGGTACATGTACACAATGGAATACTATGCAGCAGAGAGAAGGAAGGAGATCCTACCATTTGCAACAGCATGGATGGAACTAGAGAGCATTATGCTAAGTGAAATAAGCCAGGTGGTGAGAGATAAATACCACATGATCTCACCTATAAGAAGAACCTAATGAACAAAAGTAAACTAATGAGCAAAATAGAGCCAGAGGCATGGAAACATGGAACAGACTGACAGTGACTAGAGGAGACTGCCAAGGGGGATAATGGTGGAAAGAAGGGGAAGGGACTAGTCAAAGAACATGTATGAATGACCCATGGGCAGGGACAATGGTGTGGGGATTGACTGGGAGCGGGAGGTGGGCTTGGCAAAGGAGGGCAAAGAGGGCAAAATGGGAGAACTATAATAGAATAAAAATAAAAATAAAAAAAAGAAAAAGTGATTTAATTATTTGATGTCCCACCAAAGTACATTTCATGTTTGAAGTCTCAAGAAAGATACCCTCAAATATGGAAGGATTTAAAAAACATCCTGCCCTGTACCCTTTTATATATATATTTAAAGATTTGATTTATTTTTAGAGAGAGGGAAAGGAGGGATAAAGAGAGGGACAGAAACATCAATGTGTGGCCACCTCCCACATATCCCCCACTGGGACCTGGCCCACATCCCAGGCATGTAGACCTGACTGGGAATTGAACCAGCAACTCCTTGGTTCTCAGGCCAGCGCTCAATCCACTGAGCCACACCACCCAGGGCTCCCGCACCCTTTTAAAGAAAGAACTTGGAGAAGTGTTCAAGACCATCATCGAGGGATGAAGAACCAGGAGCGGGGGGCATGCCTGTTACACAGAGAAAAATCTAAGAAGTTGTAAAAGTGGTACAAAACTTCATTGCAAGTTAAAAATATTCTCGAAGAGGCAAAGAGGTAAAGAAGACTCAGGAAGTACTGATTCATTCTTGACCAATACAGTCATCTTCCCTTACCTGCGGTTTTGCTTTCTGCAGCCTCAGTTACCTGCAGTCAACTGCAGTCTGAAAAGGGTTAAATGGAAAATTCCAGAAATAAACAATTCATAAATTTTAAATAGCACCCTGTTCTCAGTATTGTGATGAAATCTCATGCAGACCAGAAAGCCATATGATCTGTTAAAGGTCATTATGCGGCAGGAAGGAGAGATTTCGCAGAATTTGTTTGAAGGTATGTAATTGGATAAAAAAAAAAATCAAACTATTTTATGTTTGTGCTTGCTGAGTTTAGATTGTTTAATAAACTGGTTACACACTTCAGAACATAGAGGCAGAAATCCCAAATGAAATAGTGTTCAATCCAGAATTATGTTAAAAGAATCATACATTTGAACAAATTGGTTTTATGTCAGGAATGTAAAGATGACTCAGATAAGAATGTGCATTAATGCAGCTTATCATGGCAATGGAGCAAAAGAAACATTTTGGCAAGAGTCCGGGAACCTGTTCACACTAGGTATTGTTATTCCCCCGGCACAGGTGTCAGACAGAAGCCAGTAGGACAGAGTGACTTCTCTTTGGGAGAGCCATTTAGGTGGCTTCCATAGACTTACCCTCAAAGAAGCCATTTGGTTTTGGTATGGCCAGAAGTGTGCTTCACGGGACTCAGAGGCCACGTTGTGTCATTCTGTGAGAACAGAGGAAGTTCAGCCACCCGCAAAAGATTCCCTGAGTGTGGAAGAGACTCGAAGTTCAAGGTGACAAGACTTGCATTTGAGAAACTCTTTGGGCTCCATCTGGAATTCTCAATGGGACTTATGAAAGTGCTCTGAAGACCAGAAAAGGGAAATTGCTAAAACACTGGAGCAGCAAAAAAACCCCTTCTCAGGTCACCAGGGCAACGATTGGGCGCAGCTTCTAAATATCTCAAGACCGCAAGTGGTTTTGCTGTTTGATCCCTCGAGATGGCTCTCAGTCAAGTATTGTTTTTTAAAAAAATTTAAAAAAATGTATTAATCTTAGAGGAAAGGGGGGAGAGAGAGAGAGAGAAAGAGAGAGAGAAGGAAACATCGATTTGTTGTTCCATTTATTTATGCATTCATGGGTTGATTCTTATAGGCGCCCTGACCGGGATAAACCCACAATCTTGGTGTATCAGGATGATGCTCTAACAGACCGAGCTGCCCAGCAAGGGCAGTCATGTATTGTTTTTAAACAGTGCTACTGAGGTGTAATTTACCTGATAATATCACCAATTTTAAGTATACCATTCAAGGCGTTTTGACAAATGTTTCCAGTCATGTAACTGCTACCACAATCGAGATATAAAACATTTCTGTCACCCCAGAAGTCTCCTTGTGTTTCTTCACAGCCAGTTCTCTCTGCACAGCCTGAGTCACAGGCAGCCATTGATGGGCCTTCACGATGTGTCTCCTGAGAGTCTCAGTCCCTCCCCCTGGGCAGCTCCCTCATCTGTGACATTCGATCCCGTAGACTCTAGCTGCCTGCCTTCTTGAACTCTGGTTTGTCCCTCAACCCAATAGGCCCTCTGGGCTCAGTTTGGGTCCCCGTCCCTGTACTTTGGTCTGGGAACTCCTTCTGGACAGTCAGATGGGACACAGATGGGCCTCACCTGTGGTTGTGCCCTAATCCCAGTCCTGGATTGTGGGCCTAGTACCTACAAGAGAGATTTTACTCATTTTTTTTGTTTTATTTTTACATTGAGCTTATTGGGGTAACATTGGTTGGTTAATACAGTTATGTAGGTTTCAGGTGTACAGTTCTTTAATCCATCATCTGTATGTTGTGTGATCACCACCCCATTGTCTGGTTGTTGATTGTTTATGCTAGGAGGGTGATTTCTGGAGGAATTCATCCTTCCCAAGCAGAAGGGGACGTCCTCCGACTCATGCTCTGCTGTTTGCCTGGTGATCCCACATTACCTGGAGTCACCAGAGGAAAGCACATCGGGTACGTTCAGGTTGGCGGCCCCTCCTTGAGGCAGGTGCACAGTCTCAGCTGAAATGAAACACTCATGTTTTCAGTTTGGAAACCACTGCCTCCTCAAGGCATAAAGAAGCATACAGACATTGTTCAATAATAACTCCTGTTGAAATAATTTCAAATTCTGTGGGAAGTTGCAGGACCGGTTGTACAACGAACTCCCACTCTTGTCAACTGTCCCAGCAAAGTCTCCATCCCTTGCGGGTCCAGGATCCAGTCCCTCCCAGTGTGTTGCATTTACTAATCCTGCCTCTTTAGTCGCCTCCAGCCTGGAGCCGTGCCCCAGCCCTTCCTGCTCACGCATATCCCGGACAATTTGAAAGGGCACAGGCCTTTCGTTCCGGAGCAGGTTCCTCGGTCTGGGTCTGTCCATGTTTCCTTGGGTCCAAACTCAGGCCGTGCCTTCTTGACAGGAATTACATAGAAATGACACTGGGCTTTTCCAGAGCATGGCGTCAGGGAGCGCACGATGCCCGTCCCTCACGCCACCGTTGATTTCATTCTAGCCACCCGCTTACACCGTTGTCGGACAGCTTTCACCCTGCAGAGGCCCCATTGTCCCTTGTGTAACCTGCGGGGACAAGTTCTGAGACTGCCAGCACTCACAGGTGCCTTCCTGAGGGAGTAAAACATTGAGGACCTCACTGCGCTAAAGGACAACAACATAACGAACAAGGTCACCCAATGAACATTTATCCTGTGCCTGCCACCACGCTCAGCGCTCTGTGTGTGCTCATTGAGTCCCCAAATGCTATGCCTTAGGTGTCATTGCTTTCCTCTTATAAATGTGGAAACTGAGTGTCCGTGGTGAGGGCTTTAGAGCAGGACACCTTAGGTACCACCTGTTCAGTCTCTGTGAGCACCAGTTAGTGCAGAAAAACCGTAAGAGACAGTAGCCAAGGAAGAGTTAAAAGCACCAAACAGAAGTGCTTTGAATTTTTCCCTGGCAGCTCAGATGATTCTGTTTCGGGCAACTAATGACCGGAGGTTCCACTTGATGCGTTAGTAGATAATACACTTTAAAAAAATCTGCAACCATTTTAAAATTAGGTCAAAGACACTTATTTAAAGCCACCAAAGTTGTCAAAAATAAACCCCACTAAACCTCATTATTTCTACCCATGTTAGGTCAGGTCATGAAAGGTAATGACTAAAAATGTCAACCCTGTCAAAGCCATTTGGAAATGTGCCAGTGCAGGGGCCAATGCAAAGGAGACCGAGGGTTTTATAAAGAAAAAACCCTTATATAAAGAAAAACCCACTGCGGGCATTATTAAAATATGAGAATTGATGTAACAATTTCTATACAGGTCAAAAATTATGAGACTGAAACATTTTCAAATACCCTTAAGAAAGAGACTTTAATTTTCTCATGTATTAATTATAAATTAAGCACTATCAGTGTCTCTTTCAATTCTTAATGAGTATTTTTATCTGAGTTCATTTTTATTAAATCTCTCTTGGGAGAAGAGCGGTGGGTTCACAGGTGTTTTACTGGGGCCCTCTTATTATGGGCCATTTGCTGTGGCCATAAACTTCGCAGTTGAATGACAGGCGAGGAGGGAGAGCGGCAAGAAGTGGATTGTACCTGGGAAACAGGGTGGGCTTACCGGTGGGCTTGCATAGAAAACAAAGCTTTTATGTTTCGAGACAGTTCAAAATGGCCTGGAGAAAGTACCACCCTAAAATGCCCTTTGAATGAAAATAGCCCCATCAAAATGGACTGCTTTGCTCAGAAGCTTGTCATAACACTCACCCGAATTCAAAGTGCTTGTGGCGTTCACAGACAGGACACGGAGTTCTGGCTCCTGCCGAAGGACCGAAGGACCGAAGGCTGTGGATTGGAATCCGGAGTTGGGAGGCCAAAGCGCTGAACGAGCCACAGCGCTGAGTGAGCCTAGCACACACCTGGCACCCAGTTCCCACTGAAGTCTCGGTATTCTCAATTAATCACTCAGGGAATGATGCTTAAGTGATTTTAAAAATGTTTTATTTTCATCTGTTGTGTGTGTGCACATGTGTGTAATGAGAGACGAACTTTCAATGAAATCTTCAAAAGGTTGTTAATGAGTAGTGGGAAGTGCGGAGAGTTCATATAAAAAAACGCCAGCGTCTCGTCGGGAACGCGATTCCAGGGGTCAGGAGTCTACACGTCTTGGGTTCATTATCTTGGTGGTTCACAAATTTTGTTTTCAAAGATTTTATTTATTTATTTTGTGAGAAAGGGAAAGGGAGGGAAAAAGAGAGGGAGAGAAACATCAATGTGAGAGAGAAACATGGATCAGTTTCCTCGTGTGCCCCCTCCAGGGACTGAACCCTCAACCCAGGCATGTGCCCCAACCAGGAATATAACCCACAACCTTTCGCTTTGCAGGACGACGCCCAACCAACTGAGCCACACGGGTCAGGGCTTCAGAAATGTTTTGGAAAGTGTGGCAGACATGACTGATTTCTCTTTCTTTTCTACAATAGAAGCCTGATTTTTTTTTTTTTCCTGAGCACATGGCTGTTCAGAAGAAAGACTACGTTTCCCAGACTTCCTTGCAGCTGTGTCATATAGCTCTGCCCAATGGGATATAGTGACCTGCGCAATGCAGCCTTGTGCCTTTAAAGGGAAGGGGCGTGCTCTCCTCACCCCTTCCAGCTGGCGGGAATGTAGGCTCGTGGTGAAGCTCTTGAACCAGGCCCACGATGGAACCCCAGGGTGGAAGAGCAACCATGAAGAGGAAGCCAGCCGCCGACAGCTTGACAGCCAGAGCGGCCGTACCAGCCCAGACTTTTACCTACGAGAGAAATGGACTGCTCTTTTGTTTAAGCCTCTGTCAGTCCGGGTTTCTGGTGCATGTATCTGGACATGTTTTAACTAACACTGTAGGTAAGCCGAGGATCCATGGTAATTGTTTCCACGCTTATCTCTGTCACCAGGCTGTGAGCTCCTTCCGACTATCTCTCCCCATATTTCTCTCTAGTTCCTCACGTTCACCCCAAAAGTACCCTGGGCCCTGGCACATGATAGGCGCTTGTGAATTGGATGCATGCATGCATGCATGAATGAGCTGTAATAGATATATCAGGAGAGCTGCAAAGGGAGAGCTACCTCCCACTGAAATTTGTATCTAGTAATTGTGTTTGGCTGCTCAAAACAGAAAACCCAAATAACAGTGACTTAACCATATAGTGGTTTATTTTCTTCAGGTGGTGACGATCTGGGGATGGGTGTTTTCTGAATTGGGTTTGTTGTTTCAGTGATGTCAGGCCTAAGTGTGTGCCCTTCACTTGGCCACTTCCTCGTAGTCACAAGCTGGTAGCCAAATTCCGACTATTATGTCTGTGTTCCAGGGAAGCAGGAAGGTTAAAATGGTAAAAGGGGGAGCCAGCCAAGCCCGTCTCCTCCTAAAGCAGGGGTGTCAAACTCATTTTCACCGGGGCCACATCAGCCTCGTGGTTGCCTTCACAGGGCTGAATGTGATTTTAACTCCTTAGCAGTTAAGGAGTACTTACATTTGTACAGTCCTAAAGTTATTTCGGCCCTTTGAAGGCAACTATAAGGCTGATGTGGCCCCTGGTGAAAATGAGTTTGATACCCGTGTCCTAAAGGTGTGAGGACACTCCTGATATTTGCAAGGCTTGGATAAAAATGCAAAGGAAGACCCAGCTACCATATGACTGCATATATCTGGGTATTTTGTTGATGAGCTGGCAAAGTCTGAATGAATAATGAAATCAAGGTATACAAAATTCATAAGTTATATATTTATTACATAAAGTTTATTTTTCTTGCTTTCATCTCAGCAAAATTCAGTAATCATGTTATCAAGATTTTCAAAATTTGCCCTGGCTGGTGCGGCTCAGTGAATTGGATGCCAGCCTGTGAATTGAAGGGTCACCGGTTCAATTCCTGGTCTGGGCACATGCCTGGGTTGTGGGCCAGGTCCCCAGTTGGGGGCATGAGAGAAGCAACCGATGGATGTTGTTTCTCTCACACATCTATGTTTCTCTCCCTTTCTTGCTCCCTCTCTTCCTCTCTAAAGATAAATAATATCTTTATAAAAAAAGATTTTCAAAATTTGTATCATATTGACATTAATGATCTAAAGTAGGGGCTAGCAAACTGACCTGTGGGCTCACTTTCTGTTTTTGTAAATAAAGTTTTATTGACACACAGTCATACTCATTCTTTTACATATTGTCCGTGGCTTCCTGGTGGCCAATGCAAAGAGAAACTCCAATAACTCACAGAGATCTTGTTGGCTGAGAGAAACAGATACACTGAGCACTAATTTGGCACTCAAATAGGGGACATGGCATAACAAAATGACAACGTATATTGTTGGTGTTGATTTTTATGCAAGATGCTGGAGTGTTCTTCTGAATTCCTCTTTATAGATTTCCTCCAGCTAAGAGAACAGCATAGCATAAATCACAGTTCAGGGATTGAAGACCCCCGCCGCTCCCTAGCGCTGTCCCCCCCCCACACACCTGCTTTCTGCTGATTTACTCAGACCCAGGAATTAGGCTGGAGAATTGAGGGAATGGCTGGGTCATCACCAGATCCTCAAAGCTTCTTGGACTGTTGGGGGTTGCTCTTTCTGTATTGGAGCATTAATGCAAGGGGCCAAGGCTCGTTTGTAATTAATCAAGCAGTGGTGAGAGCAAGCACGGGGAACTTGCATTGATCCCTAACACATCACACAAAATGGCGCCCAGCAGCCAGTGACCACAGCCTCGGAGAGGCCTGCCAAATTGCATTAGTGAACCAAATGTCTGTTCTAATGCCTGAGAGATGGACGAGGCACTTATTAAATGGTCCACAGGCAGGGATGTTTTAAGTACTTAACCCTTCATTTCCCTCCTCTGGGGAAGAGGGAAGCCTTAGTGCCCCCCGTGGTGAAAAATTACCCCAATCCTTGCAGGATCTCTCCCTGCCATTTTCACTGCAGAGTGTGCGTGAATTACAGCAGAGCCCAGGGAAGACAGGCTGCTGGGCCTGGGGCAGTGGGAACTGCCCAGGGGGTGCGGGGGCAGGGGTCCTGGGTGTGAGTCCTGCTTGGTCCACCCGCTCACTGCGAGGCCTAGCATTTCTCCTTCCCCTCTCAGGTCTATCCTTCCAGGCCTCCCTGCTCTGAGGCTGCTCACAGGTGGCGGCAGGCAAAGAGGCTTGTGTGGCCAGCGCTCTGTCCTGGGGTGAGGACTCGCTCTGGGGGTGGAGAGCCATCAGGAGTTTTTCTTTGTGATTTTAATCCAGCCTCTGCAGTCCTGCCTCTGGGTTGGAAAGTCCCCTTTCACCCTCTCTTTGCTTCCCCTTCCTCTTTTTACACTCAGGAGCCTTACATTTTAGTGCCACAGACCACCAAAGAGGCCGTTGGGGGCCCCTGTGTTGGAGTCCTGGAGGCATCCCTCTCTTCTCTGGTGAAATCTCTCTGGCGGGGGGGGGGGGTCTTTTGAGGTGGGAGTCCCTGTCCCTTGGCCCACTTCTCTTGCCCAAGGAAGATATCCTTGATTGAGTTCACCTTTCCCCTCAGAGAAATAAGTGGTGGCGGGAGAGTCCTGTGTTAGACTTTGCATCAAGGCCCATTACTGCTAGTGACTTTGACCTTACTTGGCCTAGGACCTTCCATGTACAGCTTGGGAAACTGAGGCCCAGACACAGGAAAGGTTTTGTCTAAGATCCCAGGGTGAATTCTCTCCGGTGCCCTCCTCCCTTACCCCTTGCCCTGGCTCTGCCTGCCTAAGCCAGGGGTGAGGCCACCACCCAGCCTGTTCATCAGGGGACATAGCCCAGTCCACAGTGGAGCCCACCACACTCATATTCAATGCCCCTCCCCCAGGCTTGTGGCCTGATGGCCCTTCTTAGTTGCGTGGACATCCCTTTGCAGGATTCTGTGTGTAGGGGAGTGGGGGGAGCAGGCTTTGTTCCTTTCCTCCCAAGGTCAGTTTCTATAATCAGAGAAAGGGCCCCATCCACCCCACCCCAAGCAGCAAAGGGCTGCCTGGTGGGACCTGCCAGGTTCCTGGTGGGTCTACTTTACTTGAGGGGGCTTAGCAAGCCTTCCCATAGCACTCATTAAGATGGTAGAATATAAACATTTGAAAAGGCAAGATGTCCTCAGGAAAAACAAACACAAAAACAAATCCCACAACTTCTAATTAAAATAAGGCCCCCATTGCTCTATTCTTCTATCATCTATCAGTGCTGAATCTAATCCCCCTTTTTAAAAAAAAAATGTTTATTTATTTTTAGAGAGAGGGAAAGAAAGGGAGAGAAGTATCAAGTGTGGTTGCCTCTTGTACACCCCCTACTGGGGACCTAGCCCACAACCCAGGCATGTGCCCTGACTGTGAGTTGAACTAGCAACCCACTGGTTCGCTGGCCAGCACTCAATCTGCTGAGCCACACCAGCCAGGGCTCCAACCCCCCTCTTATCTCCACACTTCAGTAAAGCATTTCTTTCAAGTATGCCAGAACACCTCTTTCAGGACCCAACATTTCTACCTGCGATGTTCCTGCTAACATCATGGTGTTCCAGGCTTTCTCCTCTCCAGGTGCAGCTTCCACTGACAAGCCTCTCTGACCTCACAAGGATGAGGGACGAAACAGTTGGAGAAGGGAGTGAGGCAGCGGCACCCCAGGGCTCCTGCTGCCCCTCCTTTCACTTCAAAGGCTCAAAAGGAGGGATGAGCGGCTGCCTCAGTGGGGTGGGGGTGGCGCTGCTCCCAGTCCTTCCCAGTAGGAAACCGTTTCTTAACTGATTTATTTACTGCCCAGGCCCTTTCCTCATCTTTCTGATTAATAGTTTAGTTAGGGGTTCTGGGAAATTTACATCCAACTGTTACCATAGCAACCAGCGCTCTTGCACAGGATCCCGTAGAAAATGCGTTTGGGGCCTTCTGAAGGAGCTGGGGTTTACATCTCGGAAACTACCATGGCAGAATGGGCAAGATGATGTGTGACCGATATGAATAAGAATTACGAGCAGGGATATGAAATGGCCTCACCACACTGTAAATTGGAAAAGACAGTTTTAGTGCCTTCCCTCTTCCCTTTCTCTCTTTCACTGGCCACCTCTGCCTCTCAGCATTCCCTGCTAGGTTCCCAGAAAGTTAGTTCTCCACAGGTCAAAGGCAGGACCCACTCACAGAAGTCCTGGGGAGGCTCCTTTCCTTTCAGCAGAAGGAAGAATAGGTAGCAGGCGGAACCCCCTGAAGCTGTGATTGGCAGTTTTGGGCGGCGGCGATCTCCCCAGCTCTGCAGGTGTGTGAAGGGCGTCCTGTCGGGGGCCCTAGAGAGGACTGCACACAGGATGGCATGAGGGGTGCTGTGTGTGGAACCCCTGGGTCCCTTTCAGCCCCAGGAGGGGGGCAGTTGAACTGAGCCTGCTTGTGACACCAGCTTTCACCTATCCCCTGGCTAAGTAGAATGTCCTATTTGGGAATTTTAGCTCCCTGGACACGTGGGATGTCCTTTGTGTTCTCATCAAGGTGGCTTAATTCTCTGATG
Source organism: Macrotus californicus (assembly GCA_007922815.1). Taxonomy (NCBI): domain Eukaryota; kingdom Metazoa; phylum Chordata; class Mammalia; order Chiroptera; family Phyllostomidae; genus Macrotus; species Macrotus californicus. The sequence goes on from VMDR010002649.1 coordinate 25,541, forward strand.
AGAGCAGGAAATTCCGATCTCATGAGAGGCCTCCCGGGGAGCCCATCTCTCAGTGAGGGCTGCCTGAGCGTGGAGAGTGGGTTCCTTCGGCCCATGCACAGGCCCTGAGTGGGGGCGGGGTGGGGGGGCATGGCCAGGAGGGCCCTGTGGCTGGGCCTGACCTTATGAACGGCCTCATATTTCACCTTTTGTATTATCTGCGAAGGAGGTTATATGGGTTATATGTCCCATCACGTGGGTACACCGCCCAGACAAAAGCAGCGAATGCCCGGCTGACAAAGTAACATTTACATCTCATTACCAACCACATCACTTTTCGTGTGCTGTAAACGAACATGCTTTTAAATAAATGCTGTGGTCTTATGATTCGCAATTTTATTACATGGACTTTTTCTTTGATATTAAAAGCAGTCACTTAATAGATGTAAAGAATTAAAATATACCACAATTTGGGTAAGTATTTCTTCATACCTTCATTTATTAGAGTACCAAGCACCTCAAAACTCAGAAGTGGCCCAGGCCTTCCTTAGTCCCCGAGAGGCCCCACTTGCTAGGAGTGTGTCTGTACGGAATCCTGTACTGTAACTGTGTGGACTGGGGCAAGTCACTTCACCTGTCTCTGAAGCCTCAGTTTCTCCATGTGCCCCATTTGCAAAATGGTGGCAATAACTCCGCCTTGCAGAGTTTCAGTGATGAGAGCAGAGGATGGACACAAAGTAGCCAGCAAAGTTGCAGATGTGCAGAGCTCCTGGTAGAAAGCAAGGACCCAGTAATTGGTAGTGGCGATATCATTTTTATCCAAGCGCCAGTTTGTTCCCAGGTGTTTTGAAGTAGAATATTCCTATATCTGTTATCTCTGACCAGGTAACAAATCACTTTAAAACTTAGTGGCTTAAAATAACAATCCTTTATTAACCTCAAGATTTTATGGATTGGCTGTTTTTGCTGATTTTGGTGGAAGTTTTCACATTTGGAGCTGTGGCCGGGACAATTGGGGTGGACTACTTAACTCATCACCTGTGGCCTCTTGTGGCCTTGTTCATCTGGCGGGGGACCAGGGTCCCAAGGGAGCAAGTGGCAGGGTGCAATGCCTCTTGAGGCTTATGCTAGAAACTAGCATAATGTCACCTCTGCCACAGTGGAGTGGTCAAAACGAGTCACAATCTAAGGGGTGGGCAAATAGGCTTCCTATCGTGATAGAAAGTCTCATCTACAAAGAAGCCTTGACACAGGAAGAGAAATAATTGGGGTCAGTTTTGGAAACAATCTACCATAATTCCCCCTTTTTAAAGAAAACCCAGAGCCGCGAGTTTTTCCTGTGTGCCTCAGTGAGCAAGTCACAATGAATTCTATTCTTTTCCACTGTCTGGTTCCAGCCTATTTTTAGATCTAGTCTAATAAAATGAATTTCACACCTGGGTTACTCACCCACTAACAAACACTTTGTTCTTATCCATGCCTGGGACAAACACCTAGACAGCCTGGATTTGTAGTTCTATTACCTTGAGCACAATAATTGTTAATTACTTGCTTTATTTGGTTCTGTTGCGTTTGCCAATAGTCAATTACCTAGCTTAGGTTTTCTTGTGATCAGTGGGGCTGATCCAATATTGCAGCCCAGCTTTGTTTTTGTCTCAGAGATGTCTTTTCCAAGAGAGTTAAAGAAAGCCCTTGTTCACTAGTTTATTGAATATTAGCCTTTATTTGCTTTTTTCAAAGTTTCCTTATTCACTGCTACAAGGACCAAAGTGCTGAGGCTGAGCTCTGTGAACTGAATGGAAGACAAGCCCCCCTCTGCCTGATCTAGCTAAAGCTCAGGGCATGCAATAGAGGAAAGAGTGAATTGTGGGATCCTGAGGGTGTTTAGCTCGTGCCTGAGTCTCTGAACCTGCCTTAGCCCCTCTAATGCACCCTCCACACTGCTGCCAAGAGACCTAGCGTAGAGATCTGATCCTATCACTCGCGCTGCTGAACCCATTTCTTCCTGTTCTTCCTATACCCATGGCCTTTGTCTTATGACTTTGCAGGTGCATGCCCTTGAATCCGGACTAGGCTACATGACTTCACATGGTCAACAGAATGAGGTGGAAGCGATGACATGACAATTCTGAACCCAGGTCTCAAGACACCTTGCATGTCTCCTTTTGTTCTTTTGGGCCTCTGCCATGAGCAAGACGTGCCAAGGCTGGCCTGGCCCTCCCAGAAGGAAGATGAGACTTGTGGATAGGCAACGGACCGCCTCAGCCAAGACCGACCAACCCCCCACTGGCCCCAGATGCGTAAGTCAAAAAACATTGATTGTTGTTTTTAAGCTACTGAGATGTGTAGTGTTTTATCTCGGGTCAAAAGCTGATTCATTATTTTTGTGCTTATAGCCTAGCACGGGTCCCCTGGAGCTTGAGGCATAAAGTCCAGGCAAAACCTTCCGGCATCTGAGCCCTGATACTTCTGTCTGGTTTCCCTCAAGTCTCCCTTTTCACTTGGCAATGACCCCAACTGACCCCAAATGCAGTTCTTCAAATGCATCGTGCTGGTTCACATTTCTATGCTTTTGTACCTGGTGTGCCTTGGCCTGGAATGTCACTCTCATCTTTTTTTTTTGCCTGGAAAACTCCTACTTGTCTGTCAAAACCCAGCTCAGGCATCATGCCTTCCAAGAGGTCTCTCTGTGCTCTCCTCTCCCCTATGGTAAATCATGCCCACTTCTGGACTCATATTTATGTCTGTTGTTGCCATGTGACGGGGTATTACGATGTGGGTTCTTTTTATTTTACTTTTACCCATCTTTGCCTTCTATCAGACTGATTCACTTAATGACAAAGGACAGCCTAAGGACAAAGTCATCAGTGTATTCTCAGGGCCTGGCTCCAACAGTGCTTGGTGACTAACTGAGGTGCTAGGATCCCTCCGAGCTGGAGGAATTGCCAATAATGGGAAGATGGTCATTTCTTGCTTCCTTTCTCTCCACCCTCCTCCCATCTCCAGACTTGGTGGAATTTATGTCCTATCTTTGCATTTACGGTCTGACTCCACTCTAGGAGGTGCTCAAGTGCTCCATGAACAAAGGAGTCCTTGGCCCTTTGGGTCTCCCTGCTGGGCTATGAGCTCCCCCAAGGCGTGGTCTGGGTGTGTCCACCTCTGCGGTGGCAGTGTTGGCACTGAGACTATACATGGCAGTTTCAGAAAATACCACTTATTCAAAATATTTCTGTTTCTGAAACATCATCCTTCAAGTGGCAGGCTCTGTTCTGGGAGTTTCAGATAGGCGATGACCGAGGCAGACATGAAGAGTAACAACTTAGTTCAATAAAATGTTGTTTCTGTCTGTTCGCATGGCTGGAGGAATTTTCTTTGCATCTGGAGGTTATTTTTGTGTCTGACTTAAAAATTAGCTGTTGGTGGAGAGTGCTTAGGAAGCCAAGGGGCATCTCGGAGAGCAGTTAGGTCTCCAGAAGGATGAACTCTGATACAGCTACAGGTCAGAGATGGCTGACCCCACCATCCCGGCTGGTACACCGTGGGCAGAGAAGGGGCGGTGGGTTGAAGGGGAAACGGTGGCAGTTTTTTAGTATGAGCCCTATTCTGAATGGCTCTAGGGCACATTGCAAATCGCTAGTGCTAATTTGCAACTAGGCCGTTTTTCACTCGGACAACTTCATATATTGTGCTCCAGGGTGAGCAGTATCGTGGATGTATTTACTTAATGATGTGGCGGAAGCCAGCCTATAAATAAAATAATTGCAAAGTGTGACAAGCACTTCTTAAAAGGCCTGAGCTGAAGGTGGGGGAAGGCAGGGACCAGGTGACAGCGGGCCTGGAGACCATGGTAAGGGCTTTTGGTCTCATTGCAAGTGCATTGGAGATCAGGGGAGAGACAGGGTGCAATCAGCGTTTTTAAAAATACCACTTCTGCAAGCCACAGGGAGTAAATTTTTATTTAATTGAATCAAATATTTCTGGAGAGCATCCAAACAAATTGGCTTCTAGTCCTTGAAGCCATCACCTCCCTATTCTGAATTTCACCGACTCTTGTAAAACTCAGGACTCTAATTTTCTGAGACAAACATTCAATTTCTGGTTTAGATTTGCATTAGAAAGAGACCATAATTACTCTGATCTCTAACACCTCCGAGGAGCTGATTTGAGCTTTTCAGATGCAAAGAGTGTTAATTGGCTAAGGGGCCCAGCTGAGCAAAACCCTCCACCACCAAGAGTGCATGGGGTGAGGATGGGGGTGGGGAGGGGGTTAGAGAGAGGAGGGGACACCTCACTTTTGTCAGGTTTCCGGGAGGTCTGCAGAAGACGATGAGGGGAATCAACACAAACGTTTTCTAGCTTTCAATCCTTTGAGTCTCTTGCTACCTGTCCTTCCAGTTCCAAGGCACTCCCACTGCCTCCAGGAGACACCCTCCACTCCCAGCCCTGGGTCTTGCCTACTGCTTCCCCAGTGGGCTGCGCTTCTCTGGGCTCCTCGTTTCTAATTACAGTACTTTTGTACCAGATAATCCATCCACTTGGAGGACAAAGACCCATCTCATGCAGCTTTACCTCTTTGCACAGCCCAAAGTGGGCGCTCAGGAAATGTGAAATAAGCAAATAATAGAACCAATAATAATAACCAGAATGTTACTGATAATATAACAATAGAAGCCAGCTCTTATATAGGGCTTCCTGTGATCCTGTGCTCTTTGGTCTCAGAGTTAGGAGACGTTTAATCCTGTTTCTCAATTCCTGCCAGAGCAAATGTATGCCTTAAATCACCATCGATAGTTATAGATTTATTTGTGGGATTGTTTAATATTTACCGCCCCATCAGGACAAGAACTCCTGTCCATTTCATTGAAAATGGATGGAATGAATAGACAGAAATACAAAACTGTCAAGTAAGTTGACCCGACTGGCATTTATTGAACACTCTTTCTATCAACAGCACAATACACATTCTTATCAAGTGCATATGGCACATTTACTAGAATAGACTATATTTTGGGCCTCAGTAAATTTAAAACAGTTTATATAAAGTATTTTCTCAAATCACACTGGCATTAAATTATAAATCAATAACAGAAAGATCTCTGTAAAATCTTTAAATGTTTAGGAACTAAATAATACTTTACTTCTAAGTAACCCTTGGGTTGAAAAAAGTGAAAAATGAAATTAGAAGATATTTTGACAGAATGAAATGAGAATACAACTGTGGGATGCTGCTAAAGCTGTTGCTTCTGAGGAAGTCATAGCCCTAAGTGGGTATACTAAAAGAAAGAGGTCTCAAATCGATGACCGCAGCAACAATGGCCTTAAGAAATGACAATAGAAAGGGGGGAAAAAAATAAAATCCAAATAAGCTGTACTAAGGGAATGATAAAGATCAAAGTGAAAAACAGTGAAACAGAATATTAAAAAACAGGAGAGAGAATCAATTAAGCTGATTCTCTGACATCAGCAAGAGTGAGAAACCTCCAGTGTGACTGACCAGGGAGCAAAGAGAGAAGACACAGCTCTCCCCAATCAGGAGCAAGAGACGTGATGTCAGCATGGCTTCCCCTGGCAATGGAAGGGGAACACGGGAGTGCCGTGAACAACTTCGTGTCAGGAACTCTAACAGCTTAGATGAACTGGACCAGTTCCTTGAAGGACACATGTTACTAACACTCACTCAAGGATAAATAGCTAACCTAAATAATTCTTTATCTATTAAAGAAATTAAACTTGTAAGTTATAAAAACCTTCCCACACCGATGAATTCTACAAAGCATTGAAGAAAGACACAATACCAAGACAACCCAAATTCTTCCACAAGTTTTAAGGAATCGGGGAATGGGAGTATTCCCCAGTCCACTCAGTAAGTCGGCATTACACTGATACCCAAAGCAGACAAAGACATTATAAGGAAAGAGAAAAACACCTTATGAATACAGATTGAGCCCAACAGTAGATTAAAGGATAGATTAATGCATTTCTGGGGAGGACCCCACTTGGTCTTCTTCCCCAGAAATGCATTAAAAAATCAATGTGATTCACTGTATAAACAAACTAAGACAACACATGATCATCTCAATAAACACAGAAAGTGTATTTGACAAAATTCAACATCCACTCCTGACAAAAGGAGCTTGCTTACCCTGATTAGGGACATACACAGATCTAGATAGCTGACACCGTACTCGATCAGGAAAGACTGAATGCTTTCCCATTGAGAGCTGGAATGAGACAGGGATATCCGTCCTTGCCACTTCTGTTCACGTTGTACTGGAGGACTTACCCAGTTCAATCAGGCAAGGAAAAGAAATGAGACACTCAGATTGGAAAGTAAAAAGTAAAACTGTCTTTGTTCACACACACAAGCTACAGAAGTAATAAGTTTTGTAAAGTGGCAGTTTACAAAGTCAACCTACAAACATTCATTGTATTTTGCATACTAGGAGCAAATAGTTGGAAAAAGAAGTTTTAAAATTTTACCACTTATAGTAGTATCAAAAGATATAAAATACTTAGGGATAAATCCGAGGACACTGAATATCCACTGGATTTGGCAAGTAGCAGAGCATCAGGGGTATGGAGAGAGCTGTATCAGAGGAGGCAGAAGCCAGAGTGGACGATGGAGGAGCTGGTGACTCGGTGAGAAAGGGAAGGGAGACAGCCCCTCAGAGCTATTTGGGTGGGAACAGTAGGGGGGGGTGGGGGGTGGCTGGGTGGGGGAGGGAGTGCAAGGGTTCTGAGAGACCAAGTGTTATTAAGTTGAAGAGGAGGTGCCAGTAGGATGAGAGTGACTGTGGATACAGGAGAGAGCAAGGATCAAAGGGCAGAATGGAATGGCAGGAAGGGACTGCATGCATGTAGGTGCAGTGGGAGGTGAGAAGTGTTCAGGCAGGGAGGGAGGGAATTCCATGCTTCTACTGGAGCAGACTCTTCTGTGGAGTGGGGAGGGGTGGTATAGGGGGCCGTGTTGGGGAGGACTGGAGAAGTGTGATGTAGCTCTTCAGGGGAGTGGGGGAGGGTTATAAAAGGCTGACAGGCATGCTAGGCAGAGACCAAAATTTGGAGGGGTGCCAGGCTGTGAGGAGGGGGAAGGGACATGATTCACCTGCAGCTGCAGCCACTGGGGTGGAGGTGGTGAAGGGGGGTGGGGCGTGTAGCATCGGTTCAGGATTGGACTACTTCACTTGTAAGAGGACCAACTTGTCACCGTTTGCCTGGGACTGTCCCGGTTTTAAAACTGAAAGTCCCATGCCTGGGGAATCCTCCCCCCTCGCCCGCCACCCCAGGATGGTTGTCTGGCTGGGCAAAACCGAGTCAACACGGGAATCCAAGCACTATGAGAAAGCTGCTTCCTGTGGTCAGCCCCAGGATGGGGGTGGGGCTGCAAGGGTGGAAGGGGGCCTGGACACTTAGGATTGGGGAGTGGAGGGTTGGGAAGGAGGTCAAAGGACCTAAAGGTGTTACTTACCTGTCTCCCAGGTGCCTGAATCAGACCTAGCCTCCTGAGGCACTCAATATTTTTTCAGAGACTGCAAAACCAAATATTTAGATGCTACTTTAAAATTTTGTCATAGTCACACAGCTTCTGCATTAACATTCTTTAAAATCAGCTCCTTAATAAATATGTCTTAAAAGCAAACAATCTCCATCCTACGTGGAGAAAAACAAAGAAACCACACACACCATCACCAAACAGGTGCTGGACTCTAAGTGGATCTGTGCCTGACCGAGGAGCTGAGCCCGAGACCCCTCCTTCTCTGTTGTCCTGGGAGCGGTGTGCTAGAGAGCATTTAGGATGGATGCGCTGCGCCCACCCTGGTCCCCGAGCTGGGGAGGATGGAGACCTGAGAGGGGGCATAGCTTTCCTGTGTTACTGAACTCGGTTCCTCTGCTACCTGAAATCCTCTTGCCTTCCTCGCTGTGGAAAGTGCTGTTGGCGAAGTACTGAGGCTGTAGGTTCTCAAGAGCCAACAACAGCTGTGCGGTTACATACCAAGATGCCGGTTTGGGGGCACTTTTCTGAGACATCACGTGTAGGCTCAAAAGTGTTAAGCTGAAAAGGTCCCGGAGGACTCAGCTGATCTGACACCCCCACACCCCACCTGCTTTCTTCTTCTTCTTCTTCTTTTTTTTTTACTTCCCAGAGAGGGCGGGGACTCACCCAGGGCCACACAGCCAGAGTTGAGAATTGCCCCAGCTGTCCCAGGTTGGCCATCACACCTAGTTGGCTGCTTTTCCTAATCTTTCCCCACTTTGCCTTCAGTGACAATTTTGCTTCTTGATTTCTGACTCCTTGTCAGCCGTGATTAATGAGGGAGGCTCTTGCATACACGATTTTCAGCTGTACCCAGTTTACGACAAACAGATTAGACCATTTAAGTCAGAATAATGCTATTTAGCAGAGCCGGATTTAGAGCTGGCAGAAATTAAGAAGATTAATTTAAATGTAAAAAAAAAAAAAAAAGAGAGTGACAATCACAGATCAACACCTGAAAAATCTCGCTGCCTGTACACATCCCTAATTGAGAAGTATGTGGAAGATTCCATCCGTGAAATTCAATTATCATGCAAGCCAGAGAAAGCAGCATCCCTGGGGAAGACACTAGGCAGCCCAAATCACAATGACTCCACCTGTCTGTTTTCATGTCAAAAGAGTGAGAAAACCTGCCTTGCTGATGATGAAATATGGATGGGAATGCATCAACATAATGAAAATTTCCAGGGGTCCCTTTCCATCATGGGATTACTGCCCAAGCTCCTCCAGCAGAGGTCAGACCAGAAAAACCTCTGTGGCACCAATAAGCCCCTGGACCGCGAGGGCTGAAGGCACTGGCACCCATTCCCGACACCCTTTCCCTCAGCTTGGATCGGAGGTGGGACTGGATAGGGGTGGCAGACAAAAGACGCTCTCAAGCCCCTGTGCCCCTTCCACTGATTAGGGGCTTCTTAACTCAAGCAACCAGCAGAGAAAACTCGAGACAACTGTAATGATTACAAATGAGCCACTGGTAACTGACCCACCCTTTAGCTGCAGGGAGGGATGAGTTGGTGACGGTGGCAGATTTGTCAGCACTTGCTTTGTGTCTCCAGTTTGGCTGAGATTCACCCAGGAACACACGGCAACCCCTGGTCTGCGGAAGAGCTGGACGCAGTTCCTTTTCAGTTACCTGCTTTGGGTGGTCGTGGTGGTGAATAAAGACATATTTCCTGCGGATGCTTAGAAAATCCGACTTGGGGAAACCCTGAGATAACGTCTCTCCTTACACGAGTGAAGAGGCTGAGGTTAAGTTATTGGCCTCGTCTGTTAGGAAGTTTGTTCTTGGACTTGGATTTCTGTGTGTTTGGTGCTGCCCTGGCTAATGCAGAGGAAGATACAGGCTCAGTCATTCGGGAGCTCTTGTTCTGGTGGGGAGGATTCGGCACAGACTGGGGAGATCGTCATGGAAGGTTAGATGTGATAGGGTCTCTAGCTTGGGTGCTCAGAGAGAGGTCAGAGATGGAAGGGCTACAGGCTGCAGGAAACCTCCCAGGGCAGGACTCAAGTCTGTCTTCAGCACCCTTGTAACTCCAGTGGCCAGCAATATGCTCGGCTCAGAGTAGGTTTCAAAATTATCTGTTGAATGAATGAGTGAATGGTGAGATAGGCCTTGGAGGCTGTAAAGAATTTGGGGGATTGGGAGGAGAGCAAGTGTGGGTAGTTATTGACCAGGAGAATGGAACATGCAAATTGTGGGATATCAAAACTGCAATAATATTGGGTTTGCTGAATCTATGCTGAGGACAGATAAGCTCTGGCTGATGTTAACAATGTGCTTTGCTAATCTGTTGAAATCCAGCAAATCTTTGCAGCATTATCTCCCGGAGGGTGACAGGTCTCTCTTTCACAGACGTCCCTTCTCTCAAAGTCTCCGGAAGCATTGCTCCAGAACCATCTGTGCCTCTTCCAGTGACATGGAGGTCCCGAATTAGTTTCTCTCTCCAAGAATGATTTTAAATTCTGGTGGCTGGTTCCGGGTTGGGGCAGGACCCAGAGAGAGGAGAAACCCTAACGGGGAGGAAAAGGATCTGCGTTTAACTGGAGACTCGTGTGGTTCCCGGGGTGCGAGGAACATCTCTGAAGACGGCTCTTGGGCTGACTGTGTAGTTTGAGGCCTCAGGACCACTGTTGAAGGGAGCGTGCCTCCCAGTCTGAAGGGAGTGTCTAGACCAGGGGTGTCAAACTAATTTTCACTGGGGGCCACAGCAGCCTCGCGGTTGCCTTCAAAGGGCCGAATGTAGTTTTAGGACTGTAGAAATGTAACTACTCCTTAAGTAGGGGCAAGGAGCTCGGCACTGCTGCTGGGTAGAAACAAGGTGGAGGGCCAGATTTGGCCCTTGGGCCTTATGTTTGCCACCTGTGCTCCAGACTCTCTGGTGCTCCCTCAGAAGAGCCCCCTGAACCACCCTCCCCGAGCTGGAAGGGATGGAGGGCATGACTGCATCTCCAGTCTGAACTACCATTCTCACATCTGTAGTCTGGGACGAGTGGGCCCGGTGGGCTCAGGATTGACATGAAAGCCAATAACTTCATAAAAGAGTGGAAGCAGTGAGGCAAATCTGCCTGTTCCTAACTAGTGAATTCTCATTCCTACATGTACCTTCAGAACAGCAGTGGATTTGGTAAGCCCTGGCCAGGAGGGGCTTGTTGGAGAAATCAGACGGTTCCAGGGCTGGCTGCCGCTTCTCCATTGTCATTTGTCTCCATACCAGTCTCTGACTTTCCCTGCCCTGTCCTGTACCTGAGGGGCTGACTCCCATGGATTGCACGATCTCTTTTGCTCTTAGGCATCTGGTTTGGTTCAGCCCATGGGTGGCAGCTCAGGATACCAAAGGGTGGGAGGGATGAGAGGTCAGGGTATTTCTTTTCTGCCCCCTCCTGTTCTGGCATCCTGTTTCTGGCAGGGTCTGGGTCCCTCTGTGACCCCAGAGAGCCAGGCAGCCACTCCTCTCGGCTTCCTCACGTGGCTCTCAGAATGCTATGTCTTCCCTTGCCCTTCAGGCCTAGGGGTGGAAGGGCTCCCCCTGGGGCTAGCTTTGGGTGCCTCATCACCCTGCTTGGACCTCTGCAAAGGGTCCCTTCACGGAATGACTTTATTTTTCCTGCCAAGGACCTGACTGAGAGGAGATTTCAGCTGCAAATTCTTGCTTTGTTCACCTCTGACTCCCCTGTCTGATTGTGGAGCCTGGCTGCAGAACCCTCAGTAAACAGATACAGGAGTCTTTATCCTCCAGCAGTCCACGCAGTTTGAAGGAATCTCTGCTCCCCTCCTTTTCCCTCAGCACTCAGCCTGGTAGGACGGCCGTCCTCCCGGGCTTGTCTGTGACAGGGAGCTGGGCATGTCCCCGTGTGAGATGCTCACGCCTCCGCCGCCCTGCAGGCTGCTCGTTGGAACGAGCGTGCCTCTGTGTTTCACCCCCAGAGCTGGCCGAGGTCTGCAGAAGTTACAGGTGTTCCGTGTGGCTCACATGGGGCAGGTGAGGAGAACCCTTGTCATTGGGGAGAAAGATCTCACCCCACATTCAGGCTTGGCATGTCCAGGTGGAACCAGGTTTCACAGGAGAAGAAACAGCTAACTTTTAGGGTCGGGTAGACCTGAGTTTGAATCCTGGATCCTCCTCTGGACTGAACAGGAAGGGCTGGGATATGGGCAGGTCCTGTGCCCCCACCTGCTCATGTTCAGATCCCACTCGTGAGCAGGGTGCTTGTGAAGAAAGCAGTTTCCTGCCCTGGCTGGTGTGGCTCAGTGGGCTGAGTGCCGGCCTGCGAACCAATGGGTCGCTAGTTTGATTCCCAGTCAGGGCACATGCCTGGATTGCAGGCCAGGTCCCCAGTGGGCCAGTGGCAACAGACTGATGTTTCCCTTCCTCTCTTTCTCCTTCCCTTTCCCTCTCTCTAAAATTAAATAGATAAAATCTTTAAAAAAGAAAAAGAAAATAGTTTCCCCATCTTTGCCTTTCTCTCCTACAAAATGACCTTCATAATACTGTATCCTGAATGCAGCCTTTCACATTAAAATAAGATAGACTTAAGCCCCCATCCCTATCTGAGAAAAATCCAGTGCTCCCCAAGAATCTGTAAATCCCGAGGGGGCTGCTTTCCCCACAGCCACCATTGCCTTTGCGTTTCATTTCTGGATCATCTTTTCATCTCGCCGGTGTTCTTTCTTCCCTACGCGTGAATGAGATATAAAATGCAGCCCTTTCCACAATTCTTGCAAAAACAAGCCAACTACCCCCCCCCCAGCATGGAACAAAATTTGCACTTTGCCACGACCCACTCCAGGCTTCCTCTGCCCATCCCATCGCTTCTCTCTGCCCCTTCTCTGTGCTGGCTTGGGAACTCAGAGCTCTGCCATGCTGAACTCCACAGTGTGGTCTAGTCCCTGCTCCCCAATTCTGCTGCAGGGCACCCACATCTGCCCGAATCTTTCATGTGTACACAGGGGAAAAAAAGGGTCTTTCTTTTCAAGCTCCTCTCTTCCTTTGAAGTGGCCGTCCATACAAATAGCACTGTTTTCCATCCCTGACGTGACGGGGCAGGGCACAGTGAGAGGTCCCAAAGCTCAGCCGCCAGCAAGACTGTGTTTTGCACATGCTCCTTCTCATGGGGTTCCGGCAGAGGTGGAGTGGCCGCTGCGCTGTCCAAGCCCTCGGTCCTAGGTTGGTGTCCTGGCACTGTCCCTCGTGCGCTACAGACCTGGGGATGTTCCAGGCATGAAGCACTCCTTGGAAAGCCTGCCTCGAGAGTCGTTAGCACAGACGAGCCAAGGCTGAAGTTAGAATTCTGTAAAAACGTCTGGTGAGGGTGGGACAGCCCCAGGAGCCCGTCCACAGGCATCTCCCACCACGCTGACGACAGAGTGTGCTGGGGCTGCATGGAGTCAGGTGTCCTTTAAGTGGCTGACCAGGTGACGCTGGGCAGGCTGCAGTCCCTCTCTGGGTGGGCCTGTGTCCTCACTGTCCATGGTGAAGGGGCGCTGGCAAACTGGAGCCCCAGTCCTGAGACTCCCCAGCCCAGCGTCCGGGGCCTGGCAAGTTGGCCAAGATGTGGACGTCCTGGCACAGCAGCCTGTGCGCACACACAGAGCCTGCATTTTCTCTTGAGCACACTTTCTCTCACCTTGTCCTTGTGTCACTGGATAAGATCCCATCTGTCACGCTGAGCCATCTGCTTCCTCTCCTGCTATCTCTGCTGCCCAACTCTAAGTAAATTAAAAAACAAAGAGGCAGGAAGCTGCTGACAGCCGCATTTATCCTCATTTCTGTGGCTGGCCATGGGAGCTGAAGGGCTGGCTTCATGGGTCTGAATTAAAGATTAGTTAGGGCTGGTGAGGAGGGGAACTGTTCAGTGGCTGTGACATCCAGATCCCGAATGGCACCACAGGTGGCAATGAACATGGATGGGGCTGAGAAGGAAGGGATCTGAGCCAGTGTGAAGAACAAGGACAGGACAGTGGCTTTGGAGTCTAGACAAAACCGAGTTCCTGTCCAGTGTGCCGCTCAGGACGTGGGCCTGGAAAGGGAGTTCCCATTCCCTCTCTGCTGCATAAATCACTGACCTCCTGGAGTGGGTGGGAGACTCAGTGAGGAGCATATAGATCGACAGGAGGTGTGCAGCACGTGCTGCATAGAGAGCAGGTGTTTTTGAGGGACCCAGGGAGACAAGGAAGAAGATGGAGTAGACAGGGGGCCCCTGCCTGGAAAGGATATTAGGGGGGAGTTAGTGACCAGGGTCTCTTCTCTGGACCTCAGTCTCCATGTCTCTAAATTGGAACTATGTAGGACTGTGGGGCCACACCCTAGAGAAAGTCTGGAAGGAGCAGGAGTAATGGGACAAACCCAGAAGACACACGGGTTGGAGGAGCAGGGGACATGGAAGGGGACCCTTGCTGCAGCTTCCAGTGGGATGGCTCCGTGGTGCACTGTGTTGCTGTTTCCCTTACTTTCTGTCCTCCTTGTGAGAAAGAATGAAACCCCTCACCTCGCTGACAGCAGACTTGGCCATGTGACTTGCTTTGGCCCGTGAACGTGAAAGAAAGCTCCATATGCCAGTTCTGAGTAGAAGCTTTAAGAGCTGGCACAGAGTTTTGTTGCTGCTCTTTCTCTTCTTTCATGGGATTGAAGTAAGATGTCCTCATCTGGTCTGGATCTCAAAGCGAAGATGGAGTGGAGCAGAGCCAAAGCTGACCCACAGCGGTTATGGATGGGAACCAGAAATACATGCTCCTTGTGAGTTATTGATGTTTGAGGGGCGTTAGCAAAAGCTACCTGATTCAGGCCCTTTTGAATCCAAGCTGGTCCCAACCTGCTTCTTGGAGAAGGGGTGCCGCCTGCCCCTGCCTGCATTCCTGTAATCTCTGGATTTTGCCAGATGGGGTGCCCTCTGTGACCATCTCTGGGACTCAGTAATGACTTCTGCAAAATGACTGGGTTGTGGACAATGGAAAGTCAACATGGAGGGCGGTGGAGGGCCACACAGCTGTGTCATCAGCACCCCCAGAGGACCCTCATGGGGTAGACAGGTCCAAATGGAAGTGGACGGTCACTGCGTCCTCTCCGTGCTCTCAGGGGCATACTTTCCAGACCCGCTTACAGGTCTCAGCACTGCGATGGCCAGGACCTGGCACGCTGGCCACTCCCTGCCCAGGTCCCGCAGTGAGGGTGTGGCCTCCACAACTCCTTCCAAGGATGTGAGCCCAGCTGTCCCTGCATACCATCCCTGCATACCAGGGGCTAAGTCCCTCCCTCCTGACCTGACCCAACAGCACCAGGAGCAGGGAATGGCCAGGCTCGGACTGAGGCATGGAGGTGCCCCAGGCAGCAGGTAGCTCAGCTGCACAGTGAAAGTCTGGACATTTATTTAGGGACAGGAGGTAGCTAAAGACAACATGAAGCCTCATCTGCTGTCTGCAGACGTTCACTTCTGGCCCCAAACTTGGGACCAGAGCCCTGGCTTTCCTGGAGTGCATTTGTCTCTTGGGAAACATTCTGGCATCTGAACATCCTGACTCTGTCGGGGGAGCAGAAAAGGCCAGACACTCCCTTTCCAGGCCTCCTGTGCAGCAGGTCTCAGGCACTTGGACCCGCCTACTTTAGTGACACGAAGCAACAGCAGAGGCCCTGTCCTGGTGTGGCACTTCCCCCAGCCTCCCGGGCTGCGGTGGCAGTGGGGCAGGTGGTGGCATCCGGTGCCCAGTGGCAGAAGCAGGGCCAGGAGAGCTGTGGCAAGCAGGATTTGGGGCCAGTGGTGGTGTCCTTGATACTCTGGCTCTGTGGTGGCGCTTTGCTGTAGCTCTGGCCCCTGCCCACTTTCTAACGCTGACCTGCGTCTGGCCCATCCATGCTGTGAGGTCCTCACTGCGCTTTCCCTGAGTTCACTTTCTGCCTCTCGTCTGCTCAGGCCGCTTCTGTTGTTCACTAGTAGGGCTCTGACAGTTATGCCACCCTCCTGGAAGGGCGGGTCGGCGGCCCAGCCCCAGGCCAAGCTGCTGTCAGGGGAGTCTTTCCAGTCATGCATGGTTCTGTCTTTGAGGAGCATTCTGGAAAATATCTACATTTTGTCATATTTCCCAGAATATTAAAAATTACCCCTTAGAAATTACCACCCTGACTCCTGCACCTGGTTCCAAGTGTGCCAGCCTCTTCCTCAGGAGGAAGGCTTGTTGGGGCATCCCATAACTGTGCTCTGTAGGGGTTCCATTCGCACGTGGTAAGAACCGATTTGCATTCTGAGCATTGGACAGGCAGGGGCGACTGTCACAGCTTCATCGGTGTCAGTCCCCGAAGGACACCTTGAGATGGTTTAGTCGGACACTTTTCAAAATGGTCCTGGCAAACCAAGTGTGTCAGGATCACGTGGAAAACCTACTGAGGCATGTCCCAGGGGCCTGTCTACTGAGCGAGTGAGGCCCAGAGACCTGCATTCTGAAGCTCTCGTCCAACTCCCTGACCCCATGACACAGACGGGGAAAGAAGAGCCTGGGTCTCCCGGCCCGCAGGCACCCAACAGCCCCTCTGCAGCCCTTCAAGGAGTCAACCCTTTGCAGGCGAGAAAGACTGATCCAGGGAGGCGGCCAACAAGGCCACCCTGGTGGGGAGGAGGTGTTGCTTCTGGAAAAAAACTTAGATGAGTATGGAATTTATAATTTGGCTATTTCAGCAAATATTTGTGTGCTTTGCTGAAAGGTGCACTTTCAGATCAATTCTACACTGCTCCTTTTTCAAATTATTATTCTAAGCTTGCAAAATTGGGTTTATTACTGATGTAAAAAATAATAAACTCAGGAATCATTCATTACTCCCTACCCTCAGCAGTCAGCTGAGTTTTTTAAAACGTCAGGGATGTCGAGGATGACCCCAGTTTCTTGACTAAGGAACCAGGGAGGTGATTGGGAATGTGGCGGAGGGGCAGGTTTGGGGGAAGTGGGGCATGGTGGTTTTGTGGTGCACGTGGAATCACCCTAGGAATATCAGTGGGTGGAGGCCAAAGAGGGCTGGAGCTTCGGGGAGAGGTTAGGTTTGAAAGCAAAAAGTCGGAACCTTTTAGGACAGGTGAGCTGATTCAGAGACAGTGTGTTTTTGTGAGGAGGGAAGGCAGGATGAGTGGTGAGAGGCTAGGGCTCAACAATTTATAAATTTCACCCAGCACCACCCTTCTGCTGCTCGGTACCATCCGCCTTTGTGAACTTGACTTCACTCAGTTAAATGCAGCTCAGTCCATTCCGTTCAACAGCCCCAGTCACTGTGCTGAGCACAGCTCAATCCATCCACTACTTACTGAGCACCTACTGAGTCTGAGGCCCTGGAGCTCACCACCGAACCTGAGGCAGTCCCCATCCTGAGGAGGCTTCCACTTTCACATTTGGCATGGGTCAAGGTGTGATGTCTGACATCAGGGCTGCAGTTCAGAGAGAAGAGACATTCCCAAGGTCACAGAGAGAAATAGTGAGAGAGGATGAAGCTCTAGTTTCTGGCCCCCAGGCCAGGGTGGAGGGTTTCTCTGAAGCACAGTACAGGCAGGAAAGGGTGGTAGGGGGTGAATGGGCAACGTGACAATACAATTAGCCCTTGGTTATTTGCAAAGAGGACTGACAACAAGGTTGGCTCCGGAATCGGAATCGAAGGTGGCGGCAGGGTTTCTGGGCTCGCTGCAGGGATTAGGGCTTCTTGAGCTGGATGAATGGATGACAGAATCTCAGGACTCAGGGGTTATCCTGTTCAATCTTCTATTTTTTAAAAAAGATTTTATTTTTAGAGAGAGGGGAAGGGAGGGAGAAAGAGAGAGAGAGAAACATGGGTGTGCGAGAGATACATAGGTCGGTTGCCTCTCACACCCCACCCCCCGACCAGGGACCTGGCCCGCAACCCAGGCATGTGTCCTGACCTGGAATCAAACGAGCACCCTTTTGGTTTGCAGGATGATGCTCAGTCCACTGAGCTACACCAGTCTGGGCAATCTTCTATTATTGAGAACAGTCTTGCACACCTCCAGTGAGGAGGAGCTCACTATTACACAAGGTTGCTTGTCCTTTATTTGGGCAGCTCTGATTATTGGAATTTGTTTTTACAATGAAGTGAGAGCATTCCTGCTGTGGTCCCAACCCACTGATTTGTCTTAGCTCAGCCCCTGGGTACCACAGATCATGTCTTCTCCCTTTGTCCTGGATCAGACCCTCAGAGACTTGGAGGTAACCGTGTTCCACTGAGCTGGTCTTCTCTAAGTTGAGTGCCCAGATCCCTTAGCCATTGGGTCCTCTCTGCATCCTGTCCTCTCGCTCCTGATGCACTATGGCCCACCATTGTCCCTCCCACAGGGCTGAGTACAGCACTCCAGGAGTGTGGACTGGACATACCCTGTGATGAATGTGTCCTTTTAATGGTTATTACAGGGCCAGGAGCTGCCCATATATCATTCTGAGGCAAATGGCCTTATGACCCACTGTCCATCTACTAATGACCCCCTGCTTCCACTTAAGGACAGGGGCACCTTCTGATTTCTCTGTGTACCTGGGGGAGGGGTGGGACAGGAAGAGTCCAGTGAAAATGGTTTCAGTCCCGTGCAAGTGAAAAATGTGAGAACACGGAAGTCGGTCTATAAATTCCAGGCACTCATCAGGGACCGGCTCAGGAAGTAGGTTTCATTCCCTTGCTATATTCCAAGGGTCTATGGACCAGCAGTATCAGCATCCCCTGGGAGCTTTTTTGGGATGTGCAAAATCACAAGCCCCACTCCAAACCTGCTGAATCAGAAGTTTTAATAAGACCCCTGGGTGACCATAGGTCCTTTATTGGCCTTTTATGAAACCTAAGTCATGGTGCTTGGCTTAGCCTCCAGGGTATGTGGATCATGCCAGGATGACCTTCCTAAAACTCCCATCTGGCTGGGTCACTCTGTTGCCTACCTCCTTTCAGAGGGTCCCTATTGCCTTGGGAAGAAAGTCTACCCTGTCAGGCATCACAGTCTGGCTTGAACCAGTCTCTAGGGTCTATTGCCGGACTCATATCTGAATGTCCCAGTCACACTGAGTGACTCAGAGTTCCCCCACCAGGCCAGACTGTTTCATGCCCCCAGGCATTTGTACATGCTACTTCTCCTGAGGAAATTATTCTTCATGCTAAACAAATTGGAGATCATTGATGCCAACTTCTCTAAAAAAGGATATGTGGGCGTGGGGGGCGGGGTAGAAAGTCAGAAGACCCATTTGATGGTGAATTCCACCATCAGCCCATTTATGACCCATATAAAATTTCAGAATCTATTATTTTTTAAAAATATTGGATAAAACAATATTATTTTGCAAAGAAAGGTTTGTAAAGTTGAAAATTATTAAATATCGTGGTCTTTCACTCTTCTACCCGTAAGTGACATATGTCATTTGAAGAATTGTGATGAACTTGAACAACTAACTAGTTGAACGTTTGCATCTGAAACTGACCCCTGTGCTGTCACCGGGGCACTTATCTGTGAGGGACAAAACCTTCAACTGTTTTCTAGGCCCCCCTTTTGACGTCGGCCGTACGCTTGTATCCACAACTCACCGCACACGTTTCTGCATGCTTTCCTAGATCTCAGAATATTTTTAATTTTGACATCACTGGTTGCCAATGGAGAACATAGCTTCTTGACATTAAAATGTATTTAAAATGACTTAAGATTTATAATCAGTCAAATCTAGCAATCATTTCTAGAGAAGATATTGGAGTAAGGAAGCCGTAAAATGATAATAAACATTTTGTTTCCATGACAGCGAGATGCATATCTGAGGCTAGGTTTCCCTAAAAAGCAAAGGCAAGACAAGGCTTTGCATGAAAGTGGTTCATTTTGGGAAACTGGCGCCCAGGAACTGGGAAGAGTGAAACAGGAAAGTTAATCTGAGGCATCGTTCTGCAGCTGGCCACCTCATTGAGCACCTGGGCTCCATCTGGTGGGACCTGGGGGAGCCATGTGGAATGCACCTCGAAGTTGTCTACCCACAGAGCAGAAAAGGGAGCATTTCCCCACTGGTGCCCATCCTCCAGGGGGCAAGGGTTGTTGCACTCTGAGGAATTAGCCCCCTTGCACTTCAAAGTCCGCTCCTTTGTCAGAATGTCCTATGTGACCACAGCCGAAAAGCCCTAAAGCAGAAAGCAAGAGACCTGGGGAATAGCTGCGGGGAGGGCCCATCAGGTTGCACAGCTGGTTGCCTCAAAAGCAGCTGGAGTAAAAAGTGCCCAAGAGGCTGGGGGATGGGGCACAAGAGCTGTCCAATACAACCTATAACAGTTTAAAACAAATACTTATATCTAGTCCTAATTATTGTGAGTAAAAGCTCAAATTTTCTATTTCACTTAAAGCATTTTATTTTGGTTTGGTATACATGTGGTACACAAATTTTAATGTTCTTTTTTGTTCTGTAATTGATCAGTTTATTTTATACAAAATGACTTACAATTATTATTAAGAAGTAAATAATATACCCATGAAAACTTGGGAGAGGACCAGCTTAATCTAATTTACATCAAGAGGACATATACGGGCCCTGGCCAGGTGGTTCAGTTGATTGGAGTTGATCATCCCATACACTGAAAAGTTGCAGGTTCGAATCCCAGGCAGGGCACAAACCTAGGTTGCAGGTTCAGTCTGCCATCAGGGATAGTACGGGAGGCAATCGACTGATTTTTCTCACATCAATATTTTTCTCGCTCTTTCTCCTCCTTCCCCTCTCTCTAAAAATCAATAAATGTACTTTGAAAAATTAACATATGGACCAGCAGTGGGGCCTCTGAGCAACAGTGCCATGTGCCCTAGCAGGGTGCAGAGGGAGAGTGCTGTGCGTCCCTGCAGAGTAGAGACGGATGCACTTCACCCAGTGGGGAAGGCTTGGAAAAGGGGGAAGGCTTGGACAAACCAAACTTTTGTCCTCTGAATATTTTTGAAACACCACCTAGGAGAATTTGCCTCTCTAAAGGTGCTGACAGTCGTAAGGGGGCCCTTCTAGAGCGGGGGAGTGTGTGTGCGTAGCCTTTGGGACGTGCCAATTCTCCTTCCTCCTCCTTGACCTCCTAAGAAGGTGTCCATCCTAGAGAGCACTGGAAATTGCAGAGCCCCAACTAAAACCAAATATGCGCTAAATCGGGGTTTCTCACCCTGGGTGTGATTGACGCTTGGGGCCAGATGAGCCTTTGTTGGGAGTTGGGGGAGTGGGCGGCGCTGTCTTGTGAATTCCGAGAAATTTAGCATCATTTCTGGCCTCTACTCACTAGATGCCAGTAGAAACCCATCCACCCCCAACCCTACGTGACAACCAAAAATGTCTCCAGACATTGCCAAATGCCCTTGGGGAGCAAAATGGCCCCCACTTGCAAACCACTGCTGTAGAGGGTGAAGGATTCATTTGCACAGCTAATTTCTTCTCTCCAATACTTCTGTTTCATCAGCTCTGGTTTTCTACACTCCTCTTTCTAAACATCCAGATGGTCTAATATTTTCCCAGTCCCGAGGATTCGGTGACTATCACAACACAGAGACCCGCACGATGAGGTGGTGAGGCCGGTGTCTGAGAGTGTCCAGTTCTGGGAGCTGGATCAGGTCCTCCAACCACAAAGAGGTTTCTGATTCACAGCGGGCCCAGCAGATGTGTGGTGGGGACTGGCTCAGAGGCGGGCAAGGGTCCAGGTGAGGCTGCATCACCCTATTGTAAAAGTATACAGCTGGACAGGGACAATGTGAAATTGTGTGACCAAGGACCAGGCTGCCTGGAGCTGAACCTCCAACCAGATGCCACACGGGTCTGAGCACAGTGGTCTCTGCTGCCCCACGTGGGCGAAGGTGCCTGGCGCTGGCACTCAGCGTGGGCTCGGACAATGTTCTGGACTTCCATGTGTCGGCATCGCTTTATAATCATTCAAGTTCTTCCGCATCCACTCACCTAGCGGATCTGCACAAATGACGGAGGAGGCTGGAAAGTGTGGGAATGGTTCCCCTAATTTCCTGAGAAGGAGACAGGCTTGGAGAGGGGAAAGATCAGACAAGAAGGAAATAATGGCGCTGGGATTTCAGCACACTTCTTTTG
This sequence comes from Macrotus californicus, assembly GCA_007922815.1. Taxonomy (NCBI): domain Eukaryota; kingdom Metazoa; phylum Chordata; class Mammalia; order Chiroptera; family Phyllostomidae; genus Macrotus; species Macrotus californicus. Next base: position 47,110 of record VMDR010002649.1, read on the forward strand.
ACCCTAAATCAGTGTTTCTGTAGCAGAGAATTCAACAGACATGACCAGACATAAAATAAAATATGAAAGTCCTATTTTTAACTACGCAAAAGTCAGGTGTTAATGATTGTGTATTACAGTGTGAATGACAATAGCAGGAAATTAGAAACAACCTAGATTATTGTTTCTGAATGGATTCTCTCAGAAGAACAGAACAGCTATAAGGAATATAAGAATATGGGGTTTAATCTAGGAATCAAGGAGCCTGAAAGACGGGGGACCAGGCCATTGTCTGAGAAATGCACAGATTCTGGACATCGGAGCTGGGAGTGAGGGTCTGGAAGGGGAGGCAGGAGATGCAGTGACTAACCACGTCCCACGGAAAGAATGGCACGTCAGACTGCCACCAGGGCCACTGCTGGGACGTCCTGAGACAAGTGGCTTCTGCTTCACTGCTGCCTTCCAAAGTTTATGAGTTCCTTCTCTTTGACAACTTCAACCCTGCAGACCAGGGAGGGGATGCTGGGAAAGGTGCCATAGTTGCCAGCCTTGTGCAGGAGCAGTGGTCCCAAAAAGACCCAGAACATTTCGTCCTGTTGTCAACTTGACATCCACGCATACCCCTTTCACTAAGACTGACTTCTGAATAAAGACAGTAACGACAGCCCGCTTCCGCCTACAGTGACGGCACGCTCCTTCACACAACTGAAGACAGGCTGACTGCTCGTCCCGAAGAAGTGTGTAGTCCCGTAGGTCACTCGGGGATGTTTCCTCATCTAGCTGGGTCTCCTTCCCTTTGACACCCTGTACCTTAAAAATGGATTTAATACCACTAACACACTTCATATCTAACAGTATCGACACACCTCACTTTAGATAGCAAGAGAATGGGGAAGGGAGAAACAGAAAAAGTTGTTGACACGTGTAGATATGTGTTGTATCAAAGCAAGGAAACAAGAACAAACAGTTCTCGTTTTGGCAAATGGTCATGTGCTCGTAGCCGGAATTTGGCTTCTTTCTTCCACTACCTATTCCTTAATTAACAGGGTCCGGTACAAATAACGCCCCTTTTCTATGATAAAGTCTCTTATTACAAAATCATAAGCATGTAATTCTGTAACATAATATCACACTCGAGCAGACCATATGACATTTTAGGTGAAGTGTTCAAATTCCAACTATAAATTATGACACCCATGTTATTACCCCACCAACCACACTCAAGCAGGCCTCACTTCTGCCGGACCCTGTATTCTGCTCTTAGCGAGCTCTTTGGCTAGTTACGCTTCCTTGTCTGGGGAAGACTGGGACCTTCATCCCTGAAGAGTCTGTGTCGTTAGACAATGATGATGTTTTCCATGAACTTTTACCACAGGACATGGGGGTGTTAGGAAACACCCAGAGAATCTTATACGCTCCTGGGAAACTCCTGTTTGCTTCTGTCTTAGTCCTTTTGGGGTCCTGTAACAAAACACCAGAGATCGGGTGGCTTATAAACAACAAACACTTATTTCTCACAGTGCTGGAGGCTGACAAGTCCAAGATCATAGCTTAGACAGATAGATCCAGTGTCTGGTGAGGACCCAGGTCCTCGTCGGTGGCTACCCCCTCCTTGTAACCTCACCTGGTGGAGGAGTCTGGAGAGATCTCTGGGGTCTATTTTATAAGAGCACTAATCCCATTCGGGAGGGCTTACACCCTTGTGACCTAGTCACCCCCAAAGATCCCACTTCCCAACACCTTCACCTTGGGTGATGAATTTCAACATATGCATTTGGGGAAGCCATGCACATTTAATCTATAATAGCCCCCATTGTGAAATAGCAACTTAATTTCTCTTCGGTACTCAGGATTAACCACTCCAGTGAGTGCAGAATGGACCGTTGTTCTGTCTGTGCGCGGAAGTAGTCTTCCCTTGGGACCTGAGAGAGCCCGAAGGCACACACGTGGAAACAAAAAGGATGCCGGTGCATCATTAAGGGTAATAGTGATATGAGTCATTTCTATTTCCTCCCTTTGGATCCTGAACCCTGGAATCCTGCCTGTGGGAGACATAGTGCTATACACTGGTTACTGAGTCCGAGCATATAGCCCATTCTGTAGGCCATTACACCAGGCCTGCAAAGGTTTGCCATCCAGCTGGTGCCGTAAATGAGTCTTCAACAGGCCATTCCACTCTTCTATTAGGACTGCTGTTTCAGAGTGATGGGCCACGTGGTCAGATCAGCACATTCTTGAGCTTGAAGATTATTTCAGGGCAGTCACCCAAGTTTTGCCTTTTCTTCCTTGAGCCTCAAGTTGGGAACTGAAAGCCTGAGCTCATCTTTTTCTCTTCAAATTCTTCAGCCCAGTACAATCGAGTCAACTAACCCCAGTCCTTATAATCTTCATCTGCCCTATTGTGTTCTATTGCAGCAGCTAACTGGTCACCTGACTTTATTTCTGCAAATACTTGACTTCAGATGACTACAAGTAACAATAATTTAAGCAAATGGTTTGCCCCTTTGCACTGCAGACTATGATGGTCTAGCAAAGGTGTCATTAATGCCCTGCTTCTCACATTAGTGAAAGGATCTCACATTCCCATTTTAAGTTTTGGTTCCCCTGGACCCAGAGTGGCTCCTGTCAGGAGCGCAGAGCCATCACAAGAGTTACAGGGAAGGGGTGGGGGCGGTTAACGTAGGAGTTAGGGCTTGTGCAAACCTGGGAGTAGCTGTGGAGTGAGGATCTGGAGGGCAAAGTTGCTAACCACTTCCGCTGGGATCACAGATGGTACCGTGGTGCCGGTGAGAAGCGTGAGCTTGTGGGGAAGCCTGAGGAGCTGTGTGCATCTGTCCCCCAAAGTGGGACCGTGGAGTGGGAAGCTCATGGGGAGGTCTGCACAGCCACTACGTCTGTTGAAACTGCATGGTGACACTGCCATCGTGTGTGACCACCATGCCTTCCCGACAATAACGGCTTCTCTTTAGCTTCTCCCTTCCAAATTGTGCAGGGGTTCCTTTTGTCAGCTGTCTACACAATTTCAGAATCATTCAGGAAACAGTGTGCTGGGGAGTGTAGCTGCAGCCTGGGACAGGAGTCATAGTGCCAAGCTGACAGCAAGGCAAGCCAGCATAATGTCCAACGATGGGAAAGTGGTTAAATAAATTGCAGTGATGCCATATGATAACATCCTAAGCAAACTGTGTCAGTCAGATTCAACCAGGGACACAGAACCAGGAGGGGATATACATCAGCATGGGGACAGTAATTGCAAGGAATTGATGTACAGAATTATGGGGGCTGGTTAGGTGAGTCTGAAGTGCATCGGGCAGGCCATCGGGAAGAGCAGGTTGGAATTCTCGGGCGTGGGCTGAGGCTGCTGTCCACAGGCAGTTTCCTCCTCAGGGAGCCTTGACTCTGCTCTTCAGGTCCCTGAGGGGCTGATGTAGGCCCATGCAGGTGTTCTAGGACCATCTAGGATAATCTCCCTTACAGCCAACTGATGGTGGACTTTAATCACAGCTACAACATGCATTCCTGGCGATATCTAGGTCAGCGTTTGACTGAATACCTGGGCACTGTAGGCTAACCAAGTTGATGTATTAAGAGGACCATTGTGGGGCTAAAAAAATACTTTTCCTCCCACCATCTAACTTCTTCTAGCTGGGCTAATAATCAAGTCAACAGAGACAGATTAACAGGAAAAAAATAAAATGTTAGTACATGTGCGTGGGGAATTCACATCAGCATGAAAGTTCCAGACCCCGAGGCTACACTGGGTGTATATGGCGTTCTGGACAAAGGAGAAAGGGGGGGAGTGGGGTCTTAGGTTCCAGAAGTGAGAATGAGCAATTTACTGGTAATTGAGGAAGAGCCGAATACATGTGACAGGAAAATATTTGTTAGGCAACTCAGAAATAATGGGCCTGAAGCCCTCCTGTTAACCATAGTTCATTCAAATTAGGCTAAGGTGAACATCCTAAGATTCCCTTCCTGAAGCAGGTTTTTCCAAATGAGTCTCTTGAGCAGGAAAAGGGGCAGGGTCAAAGGTTCTTTCTGAGTCTTTTGTTTCTTAATCACCAGTTTAAAATCCATATCCCAAAAAGCAAAGCTTTTGGTCCCCTTCATCATTCTACAGCCCAGAGATTTTCAACCTTTTTCATCTCATGGCATATTAACTAATTACTAAAATGCTGTGGCACACCAAAAAATTTGTTTTTTTGCTGATCTGACCAAAAAAATAGGTATAATTTTGATTCATTCACACTGGATGGCTGTTGTTATTTTCTATATTTGACCGTCTAAGGGAAAAGAGGTCAGTGCCCCTGATGAAGCGTCAGGTATTGCATGCTTTAAACGTTCTGCAGCATATCAGTGTGACTCTCATGGCACATTGGTTGAAAATCTCTGTCGTCGCCCTGGCATCCAAGGGCCCCGTGACCCTAACATTCCTGTACTTTGTTATGAGAAAGTGCGGAGGAAAAGGTTTTCTCTGGTGTCAATTTGTGAGGGCTGCCTCCATTGGGAGCCCTTGTGGGCCATTCCTTGGGCAATAGATTGTTATTCTTTTAATTTGCAATATTTTCCTTATAAGCTATATCTATACCTTCAATAAGAGGACCAGCCCTGGCTGGTGTGTCTCAGTGGGTTGAGTGCCAGCCTGAAAACTGAAAGGTCACCAGTTCGATTCCCAGTCAGGGCACAGGCCTGGGTGGCGGGCCAGGTCCCTGGTTGTGGATGTGCGAGAGGCAACCAATTGATATATCTGTTGACATCGATGTTTCTTTCCCTCTCTTTCTCTCTCCTTTCCCCTCTAAAAATAAATAAATCTTTAAAAATGAAAGAAAATCACTGTCATAATCTTTTACAAAAATTAAGTAGATTGATATGTATAACATGATGGTTAATGATGCTCTAGAACATTTGTTAATACAGAAAAGTGTTCATGAAATGCTAAATTACAGAGGAAGATTTTAAAACAGAGTATTAAAGACTTTAAAGCAGAGTATCACTGTGTTTGTGTGAGAGGGTGCCTAATGAAGCACAGAGAAAACAGAGTAAAATGCCACGTGAGGGTGTTCAGAATGACAATTACCCAGAGCCGAGAGAATGGGTGATGAAAATTTTCTTTTTGCTTCTGTGTATTTCCTAAATTATTTACAGTGAATAAATGACTATTGATAATAAGAAAAAAAATTTAAATATTCTATTTTCAGCACATTAGGAAACCTTGCTAATTAAAAAAGAGTAGGCTCCTCCTGAGACATGGGGAATGGGGAGGGAGGCCCTTCCTCTCTCAGCCTTTCCTTCCCTGTCTGCTTACAGACACTGGTTACTTGCAAAATAGGAAGCTTTCAGGTCCTAGATGAAACTGCTTCCCTCTTATTCTGCTCTTTAACGCCTCTGAGTGGATGCTCAGGGTGAGATGTCGCAAGTAAGCGTTTAATTTAGAATACACAGTGGAGAGAACCTTTAATATAATATTAATTCCTTGTGAAAATTAACGAGGTTTAATAACCATGTGAGCTATTGGGAATCCTGGTGTGACTCAAAATGACATCTGCATTAATGGTCTAATTAATAATGTATATGTTAATAAGAATCTCATTAAAGCTGGGTTACAATTATCAATGTAGGATGCAATTCCTTAGCATTGGTGGGCCAATGTAGTGCTCTGGTGATTCCAGTTGCAATTTCCAATGATAAATGACCTTTTAAGTCTCATTAATTGATTAAGGAGGCAGCGATTAGTGTAAAAACTCAACTCATTTGGAAGTAACAAAACCACCAGTAAGACAGTGATGATTACAAATAAGGAGGGACCCGCCAGCGTGTCACAGGTGGTGGGGGGGTGCAGGGTGAGCGGTGAGCGACCACAGACAGGTTCACCAAGCCCACTCCCCCACGTCTGCCCCGCTGCACCCCAGGCCTGGGCATTCGACTCTGCTGCTATCAATATTTTAGTAAAAATTATATCCATGCTGATTAATTTTTATGGAAAAATGCTTTTTCAAAGCCAGACCATAAAGTTAATTGATTCCTTTGGTCCCTTTTCTCTTCAATTTAGTTTCTCTCTTCTTAATCCTGCTGAAATTATTTCTATCAAGGCTGTTGTTTCGCCAGGAGGATTTGGTTTATCAATTAGTTTTCCTCAATTGATTCACGATAACATCTGCTATTGTGGCTTTTCTTTTCTTGGCCACCAGTTTGAACGAGTCAAAGTTTTCCGGGTCATATTTAGCAAATCAATGTCAAGAAGATTTGATTTTTCAGTCAATGTTTAGCTAATGACTATTTCCACCGTGCGGGGTTTTAGCCCTTGTCAATGATATCTTATGCTGACTATTGTCACCAGTCACCTTGTCACCAGTCACCGTGGACATACATTGGGTAAATGATTGAGAGTTTCTGTATTTCTAAGGTAACACACGAAAAACAACGTATGAGCTAGTTTATGAAGTGAACCAGACATTACAGGAGGGGGGAGAGGAAAGGAAGTGGGGAAGGATTGTGATGGAACCAGAGGGAGAAACTGAGAGATGGAGACAGACAGGTCGTAGCAGTCCCAGCTTCTTAAAGGGACATGATAGATCTCCTCGAGTGCCACACAGAACCACATTACTTCAGAGAGAAGGGCCCTAGGAGGTGATCTGGTTCTGCCCCTTACTGTTCAGAGACAGGAAGGCACCAGCCCAAAGTCACACCAGTGCAGGGCTGGGAGCCTGACCTGAGCCACCTGCTGGCTCCAGCCTGGCTCTGTCTCCTTATCTGCGTGGTTCAAAGGTCAGCACAGGCCTGGCTCCAGAGCTTACAAAGGCTTTTCTTCCTTTCTTTTCCTTTTTTGAACTTTCCTTTTAAGAGTCACTTTCTGCTTTCCCCTTTGTAAGAATTTCACAGCAATTCACACACCCTGAGGGGTGAATGCATAGCAGATTGCCAAAGCCAGACTGTAATTATCCTTCCTTCTGCTCCAGCGAGGACTTCACTTGCACAGGGATGAATGCTGCCAGGTCTCTCACTCTCACCAGTGTTTCCTGAGCACCCGCTCTGGGCTGACTGTTTGGGGGTCCTGCCCTGAGGGGCAGGCACAGAGATGAAGCAAGTGGTGCTATCCCCAGGAGTTCGCCGTGCAGCTGAGGACTGGAGATGGGGCCTCAATGGCTAGGACCTGAGAGAGTGGGACAAGTGCTCAAGGTGCAGACCTGTGAAGCCCTGGAAAGATTCTGGTGGGGTTTGGATAATGCTGGTGGCAGGGGTGGGGTGTGGGAGGTGTTTCATGTGTGGACATGGCATGAACCGAGGTGCAGAAGTGGGAATTGAAGAGAGGGGTGTGGCTGTGGAAGACAGCAAGTGTAGGTTGGAAATGTAAGCTGGGTCTGACCAATAAGCCCTAACACCTGAGACATTGGTCTTGCCCAAAGGTTGTCAACTGGCTGCCCCAGAACAGACTGAGGCCTCTGACGAGTTTGTTTGGTTCTCTCTGTTTTCATCTTTTACTATTTCAAGTTTGTGGTCAACCTTTAGAAACCACGAGGTTTCATGTAAGAAATGGACTTCCAGCTAGCTCTGTGGAAACATCCAAAGGACTGGCCACCCTAGGTCTGCGTCTCTAACCGGCAACATGGTGTGTGTGTGTTGGGGGGTGCGTGTTTTCTGGGCAGAGGGTCTGTGCTTCCCTCAGGTCTCCAGGGGGGTGTGTGAACCCCTTCAAAAATTAGACCCACAGTTGAAGAACAATATTGAATGACGTGGGAGCCGTTCACGAAATAGTTAGTGAAAAAAAGCTACAAAGGAATATCAACTATACAGTGACATTTTAGAAAAGTGTTTATATTCATAGAGAATATTGGTTATCTCTGGGCAATGTGATTAAAGGCGATTTTTATTTTCTTTCTTTTGCTTGTCTCCATTTTTATAAGAAAACATTTACAGCAAGAAAATTATTATTTTAACCAGTCTTTAAAGTAGATCCGAGCTGGTTGACAGTGTTTAAAACCTGTCAGAATTTCCCAGCCACATGTGGGAAGAAACTTGAACTCTTTTGTCTGTAGCCCTGGTCCTTCCTGCCCTGAGTCAGCTGCTCTCCAGCCTTGTGGCCTCTGTATCTTTGTCTGGACACTTGAGACCCTCCAACCCCTCTGCCAACTCCGGGCATTTGACCTTGACATGCTTCGGCCTCTTCTGTTCTCTCTCTGTCCTGCTGAGGCCCTGCTCGCCCTTCCAGGGCAGTCCGATGCCGGCTCCTTCGTGAAGCACCACCCACCCCACCACAGGGTCAGCTGCCTCTCGGTCCCCACAGGGCTGTTTGTAAGTGGGTGTCTGACTCTCCGCCAGACCCCGGGTCTCTACAGGGCGGGCAGCATTGCATCTTGATTTGTTTGCTTGTCCCTTGGGCCTTGGTGTAGGATGTGATCAGAAAATGCTTGTTGAAGTCAACTGACTGGAAATGAAGAGAAAAATAAACAAGGGCTTTGGTCGCAACATGGAGTCAAGTCCCTGCCCTGCCTTATAATGCCTGTGGGACTGACCAAAGGCAAGTCCTCAGCCCGTGGTCCACACGCTAACCTGCGCAATGGGCACATTGACCTGCTCTGAAGGCTAAATGGAATAATGTACGACGGGGGACCCCCCAAAACCCGGAACTGTCTTCTGGAGGGCGGGACCCCTGTAGGACAGGTTTTCTCTGCTATGTGAGTCTTCTACCAACCCATCTGCATCAGTGCACCAGCTGGCATTGTTGGGAGACGCCACATTCGACTTCAGGGAATTTTTTTTGAAGGCTCTTTCAAGGCCTTTGCTCACTTCATGATGGGTGATTTACGAGTGCACCTGCCCGCCCCGTGCTGAGTGCTCACCAGCTCTTGACTAAAAGCAGCATGACCCCGGTTCCCCACCCGCTCTATTCTTGCCCCCGATCTTGCCCCGAGCGGCAAGATCCAGACAACATCTTTTTTGTTTCCCGGATGAAAAAAGTTCTCAAAGGAAAACATTTTGCTGATGTGGAGAGGTGAAACAAAAAACAGCAGAAGCACTAAAAGACATCAAAATCAACAAGTTCAAAAACTGTTTTGAGCGGTGGGAAAAATACTGCATCAAATGGAGAGTACTTTGAAGGTGACTGAAGTTGAAACATAGAAGAATAAATGCACAACTTTTTATAAATACATTCCATCTTTTGGGGGCTCTCCTCGTATGGGAGAGTGCTTTGGAAACCAAGTACTAAATGAATGATAGTTACTGCTGTTGCTTATTTACATCTTTTAAAGGCAGCTCCTCCTGAACGTTCCAAGTGGTATGGGCTGAGCTACTCAAGGTTGCACATGTGAGTCAGTGGTGGAGCCGAGGTGGAAGTGTCACGGCCGTTGGCTGTGCTGTTACAGGAGACCAGGAAATGCAGTCAGGAGCTGGGCACTGACTCCTCTGCGGGTGTGTTGTGCTTTCCCCACCATGTGCCGCTGGGGGACAAGAGGGGCATGGTTCTCTCCCCAGCTGAGCTGGCATAGCCATTGTCGTGTTGCAGCTGCCACCTGTCCCTGCATGAAATGCCTGGTGTAGCCTCTCTTTGCTCTTCTCTTTGAGCCCTGAATATCCCCACCGGATGAGGGGTTGAGGGCTGGATTGGGATGGGGTGAGGGGACTCTTTTGCTCTGTGCCTACAGAGGGAGGGGAAATTGTGACTCTGCCCAGAGGTAGAGGACAGTGAGTCGTCGCTGAGCCCACATAACGATGCCTGCAGATTGGCAAACCCACTGGGGCCAAAGGCAGAGAAGACGCTGGGCTGTGGGAGATGTGTTCCCAGGTCACATGCAGGGCATGGATGTTGGGCACCATCACCCCAGCCCTTGAAAAGATGTAGCAAGTGTGAGCGGCAGGCGGGGGGCATAAAACATTGGCGCATTTGGGAGCATCTGTTCTGCTCGGGTTAGACATCGCAGGCCCGGGACAGTGGGAAGGGGCCTTATACAGGAAGTCCAGGCCCCGAAGTTCTGATGCTCCAGCTCTGTGAACCTGGAGTACCACTCAGCTCCCCTGAGTATCCCTTCCCTTTATCTGTAAGATAAGAGATTCCTTCACTGAACAAATACTTATTGGGCGCCTACCATGTGCCACAGAAGCCTTAGTGAACAAAACAGACAAGCTGCCTGCCCTCAAGCAGTTCATATTCTAGTGTGATGGCCATAGTTCCTGCCCTGCCACCTCCCGGCGAGCAGACAGCAGAGGGGAAAGTGCTTTGTAATCGGTGGTGCACCTGTGAGAGGGTGTGATCAAGACCAACCGGGGCCTGCGACTCAGGTGATCTTTAGCCATCCAGAACCCTGTGTTCCTGCAGCAGTTAGATAATCGAGGTTAATGTCAGGAGGGAAGAGACCTAAATTAACGAGGTTTTCCTTATGCTTCACTTACTTTCTAAACATTGGGTTGAATGAGGTTGGTAAAGGTCCCAAGCTCGGAGCCAAAATTAGCTGTGAGGCCTGTTGGTCACAACTTCCTGCTGTCACTCACTCTACTTCCAGGCACAGACTTGGTGGACACCTACTGGGGATTCGAGGTGAGCATGTGGCGTGCCTACTGGGCTATCACAGTCTAGCTGGGGATCAGACAGACATTCAGACAATCACAGTATCCCTCCTGTAAAGGACAGGAGGAGGTGGGGAAGTTCAGGTGACTACAGAGTCCCTAACCATGACTTGAGAGTGGGTAGTCAGGGAAGGCTCCTCGTAGGAAGTAAGCTCTGAGCTGAAAGCTCATGTTGAGGCGGTGGTAGTGGAGGTGCAGGGAGAACAGACAACCCTGAACTATGCCAGGAGGGAGAGGCAAAAGCACCCAATGGAGAAGGAAGGCAGGTATTGTGGCCAGAAGGAGCCGTTGTGCAAGGCAAGGAACTGCACACTGTATTAGAGAGAGGCCCCTAGTGGTCCAGCCTCTGAGTTTACAAGATGAGAAACTGGGGCCTGGAGAGGTCTTAAGCTTTGTCAAGGGCACCTTGAGGACATGTGACCTAAATGCTAACCAAGACCCTTTTGAACTCTAATAATCACAATTAATATTTTGATCCAGAGAAGTTGTTAATGTTCCCATTTTGCTTTGAGGAAATTGAGAAAGTGGCCCGGCCAAGGCCATCTAGCTAGTTGGTGGCAGTCAGGGTTAGAATTCATGCCCCAGATGCTAAGATGCCACCTGAGTTCTCCTGTGTCCTGTCGCCTTCAGCACCAACTCCAAAGATCTCTGAAGCTGTTGACACCAATGACTCTCGGACTTCGTGGCCCATCAGAACCACATGGGCAGCTTTTAAAGCCCAGTGCTCATGTAGAATCCAGGAGAATTACATCAGAGTTTCTGGGGGTGGAACCTAGGCATCCGTATGTTAAAACAGTTCCCAGATAAGCCCCATGTTCCTGCGCCTGCGTCACTTGAGGATCTGTTAAAATGCAGATTCTGGAGGGAGTGGTTTGGGTCCTCAGGTCCAGGAGGCATACTTTAATTAGCAAGAAGTCTGCCCGGTGCTGTAGACACCTGTAGAGGCCTGTCTCTGCCACCTTTCCTGATACACACACAAACACCGACACATACATGTACGTGTGTGCAAGACACTTCTTCCTGGCCTGGGCTTTTACATGCCATGCCTCCAACTGAGAGAACTTTCCTGTGGACACTGAGCCCTGCAGAAGTTGGCTGCTCATGAAAACATGGCTGCACTGCTGACCTGTCAGGCTTGGGGCTACTGTCAGGACCCCAGGGACAGAGCTGGGACTGGGGGAAAGCAAGCCAGTGCTAGGGCACAACATTTAAAGAGACACACTCTCTCAGGCTCTTGAAAATGCACACCCTGCACTTGCAAGAGCCTAGAGGGGTGTTTCCTTAAGTTTTTCTTCCCACGCACCTCACCTCATTCTAGTCTAAAGCTGCACCGGACCTTTTCTTCCTCCCAGACCCCTGCCCTGCCTTCCTCTGAGATCTGTTCATCATAGAATCTTTGAGGGTTTTTTTTTCACTTTTTCCTATTTCCTTTCAGAAAGCAGTCACCATCCCTGCCTCCTCAGCACCATGTCCTTGGGCTCCATTTCCCGTTTCTAGACACAATTCAGTTTCTTAAAACATGGTTTTCAAAGTGTGATTCCCAGCCAGCATCATTAGCATTGTCTGGGAATGTGTTAAAATGCAAACTCTCAGGCCATTCTGATGGCCATTCAAATATGAGACCCCTGTGTGTGTGTGTGTGTGTGAGAGAGGGGGGGGCGGTGGGAGGGTATCAACAGCCCCAGATTCCAGGCTTGGCTCTGCCCTGACATCCCCCCCACCCCACCCCCAAGAACAAAACCTGGAGGCCAGCTCCCCTCTCTCCATACCAGCAGAAGGCAGCCTAGGCAGACATCTGCAAAGGGCCCTCCAGCCCTGACTCTCAGACTGGGCTTGTGCTGGCCAGCCCAGCTCCACTCCAGGCGGCAGTGCCCCTGGCAAACCGCCCTCCTGGGGCTGGCTCCTGAGGCGAGGCTGTGCACTGCTGCCTCGACTGTCTCTATGGACGTCATTAGCTGCAGTGTCCTGGCTGAGAAGGTCTGACTTTGGAAAAAAAGCCTTAACGGAGAGAGGGATGTCTGTGAGAAATGCAGCTCCACAGAGGCCTGGCTGCAGCTCACCCTGCCAGGGGTCAGGGTGACCTGGAAGGGCAGCGCACATTCATGTGGCTGCAGGCTGGTGTAGCTCCGGGATGCGTCATCCAGACTCACCTCTTCTCAAGTCCTGTGTTCACCGTACTCGAGGCTTCCAATGACCTAAATGCATTTGTGCATTTACTCATCCAGCTAACAGTCCCTGAGCAACCTGCAGCCTTGGATGAGCTCGGGGGTGGGGGAGGGTGGTTACTGAGAAGAACTGGACATGGGGACACAGGCCCTGCCCCGTAGACTAAGACGGATAACTTATAATAATAGCTAACGTTTATGAGACATCTATTATGACCTGGATATCATTCTGTTTTACCTGCGTTCACTCATTTCATTCTCACAGCGCATATAATACTTTAACATACAGTATTATAATAATATAATACTTTATTATTGACAATATAAGTCCTCTCAGAGTACTCATTTGCAGATGAAGAAACCAAGGCATGAAAAGGTTAGCTAACTTGCCCTATTAGGTGGCAGTCAGGATCCAGAGCCAGGTGGCCTGGCTCTGGACCCAGCTTTGGCCACCAGCCTCTGCCCCTCCCTCTCTGCAGGTGAGAGCACACCATGAATTAATAAGCTAAACAGCTGGACAAGAACAGAGTCAGAAACCCAGGCTCCCCACCTGGGGAGGTGACAGGTTGATTTCCTGCTTCCTGCCTCAATTTCCTCCAGTGTAAAGGTGGTTACTAGTTCCCGAGGATGTGGTGAGGATTGTCTGGGTGCTGGTTATGAGTTAGGCATGAATTCAAAGACCCGGGGGCTGCCCTCAGTGGGAGAGAGGCTCCCCAGCAATAGTCCCACCAGCTGCCTTTCTCATGGTCCTACACAGAAGAGGGGCCTGAGGCTCAGAGGTGTCATATCCAGGTTGTGAGGCTCACGTTGTCTCAGAGAGAAGGGGCTCAGCAGAGGCACGGAGGCAGCCAGAGACAGCAGAACCTCCTCTCTATTTTACAATGTATTTGAAATGCTTTCATTGTCGAAGTAGCGAGAAATGTCTGGAGAGGGATGGAGCCAGGGCTGGAACCTGGGCACCTGTGCTCCATGTCTGCACTCTAACCCTTTATATAGTGGATTCCATAAAGTCTAAGTGCTCCATAAACTCAAAACACCCATCAAATCCAAATGTTCCTGGAACGAAAGGCCTGGAGACTCCAGGCCTTCCTGAAGAGTATCATGACTGCAGAAGCATAGCTGGGGTGGCCAGGAGAGGTCCTGAGCATGGCCAGGTGCCGAGCAGGGGTGGGGAGGAGGGCCCCCAAGAGAGAACTCACCAAGAGGGAGGGCGATGGCCCCAGCAGGCTGGCATCTGGCCTGGACAAAGAGTGGGAAGAGGACACAGGCCAGGGCATGGTAGGGTCTGGGCATTGGCAGTGCTGGGTCTTTCTTATAAATCTAGACATTAACTGGTTCCATAAACCAGCAAGTCCAGTCTTAGGTATTTACCCAAGACTAATGAAAACATGTCACCTCAAAAAGAATTGTTTAAAAAAAAAATTCATAGCAGCTTTCTTCGCAGACAAAAAACTAGAAACATGCCAAATGTCATTATTAGGAGAACGGACAGGCAGATGGTATCCACATCCATATGATACGTAGTGCTCAGCAAAAAGAAAAAGCAGACTGTTCATATCCACAGCAATATAGTGGATCTGGAAAATGTCGGGCCGACTGAAGGAGGTCTTTCTTACACAGTATGACTCAATTTCTGTGAGGTTCCAGAGCAAACAAAACTACGTTCTGGTGGAAAAAGCTCACAGCAGTGTTTGCTGGTGGAGGTGGAGGCGGGGCAAGGTCCTGAGGGAAGTTCCTGGTTGAAAGTGACGTTCTGTATTTTGATGGGTGTTTGGATCACACAGGTGGATCAATTTGACAAAACCCATTCAATAGCAGTGTGTTTGATTATGCAAAATTTACCTTAAAAAAGAACTGTAAACAAATATGGAACTCTAGTTAGCAATATGCATTTTGAGGTGTTTCTGGGTAAAGCATATTGCTGTCTGTACCTTATTTTGAAATGCACCTGAAAAATAAGGTGGAAAAACAGATGGGTAAATGGGTAGATATGTAGTGAAGCAACTAAGGCCAAATGTTCATTTTAGTGGGTATGTAGGTGTTCACGTTACAATTTGTTCTGTTTTCTCGTGTGTTTGGAAGTTTTCATCACAGACTGTCGTGGGGGAAAACGACTGGTATGAACTCTGTTTCTTGGCTGGACCCAGGCAGTGTATGCTGTGATTCATTCAAGGGTTCTTCTGTTCATTGGCACTTGGACCAGCATTGCTCACTGTTACCAGCAAGTCTGCCACCCTTATCTGTATCTCTTTGTGCTCGTATAAGAGTATATTCCTCCGGCAAACACCTATAAGTGGCCTTGCTGGGCTAAAGGGTCTCTAACACTTTGCAAGGGGCCAGGGGAAGCCAGGCCCAGAGAGGGTGACAATTTACTCTGGCTCACACAGGAAGCCAGCCATGGAGCTGGACCTGGGCTCCTGCTCCCGTGTTCTTGCCACAAAAGGTAGAGTCCTTTCCTTGTTCTCTTGGCCTCTGTCAGTGCCCATCTTTGCTTTAAAAGAGACAGGCCTGGCTGGTGTGGCTCAGGGGATTGAGTGCCAGCCTGGGACCCAAAAAGTTGCTGGTTTGATTCCCGGTCAGGGCACAGGCCTGGGATGCGGGCCAGGTCCCCACTTGGTGGCATGAGAAAGGCAACCAATCAATGTATCTCCCACACATCGATGTTTCTCTCTCTTTCTTTCCCTCTCTCTAAAAATAAATAAAATCTTTTTTAAAAACCCTAATTGGGAGGGCAGGGAGAGAGAGAGAGAGAGAGATGGCAGAGATGGCAGAGATGGCAGAGATAGGGTTCTGCCTTCCAAGAGTTCAGAGTTAAGTCGGGTGATCCTTGGAGAACTGTGATCATCAGGGGGAAGGCCCAGAGGTGGCTGCTGTCACCTTCAACCTCACCAGGACCTCCACACAAAATCAGAGGCACAGCAGGAGAAGCAGATGGCCAGAGAGAGGAGGCTGCACCTTTTATAACATGTACTTCCTGGCCAGTGACCACCACCAAGTCTCCACTAACAGCTCATGGAGATGACAATGCCATTCTAGGCAGGAAGCTGCGACTCAGGTCTGAAAGAGACTATCTGCTACCCAGGGGCGAGGCGCTCAGAGAATGTCTCCCCACAGACTTCTGGGCCGTCAGGGGGGCAGCAGATACACAATGGCAGCCAGAGCCAGGCAGGCTGGGGCTCCCCTCTAACCTTAGCTGTGTCTTTGCCATTCTCATGATGGAGGAAGAGAGAGGGGAGAGAAGATTAGAGGCAGGGAGGCCCCCACGGGGTGCATGGGTGACCTGGGTGAGGGGGGAGGCTAGCCAAGGGGCAGGGGGGCACAGGAGGGCAGACCTTATGACATGAAGGGGGTGTAAGCAGCAGGGGACTATTTAGGACCCTCACCTGGACACCTGCATGTGTGGTGTTCACCTTCCAGAACCGCTGTTTGGGGTGGAGAACAATGATGGATTCCTGTCTAGACGTGATGAGTGTCAGGAAGAGTTCCTGATGACTGAAGATAATTATTTTTTGGTGCAGAAAAAAAAGTAACAAATTAAGCCTTTGAGTTTAATTTCAAATTTTATTATCCTAATTGTAAATCCAAATTCCCTGGAACAGTATCATTTACAACTTACTTTATTAGCTTCCTTTAAGCATTTTGAAGTGTATTTATAAATTTGATGCATCCTGTTTTGGTTCAGAGCACTTCCACGTGCCTGACCTAACAAGTAAAATCTTTCCAAGTACTTAAATTAATCTTGTAAATTTGATAATCAAAATAATAAATATGGCGAATCTCAAGTTCTCATAAACATTCCAGTACTGTTTATAAAACTAATTAAACTCTCTTACAACTTTTAACTTAAAATCACCAGTCTAAATCAATTACTTAATTACATATTTACAATGTAATCTCAGAGATGCCAAGTTCTCTTAACACATCACACGTCCCGCAAATACCAACTATATGCAGATCATTTCTAAACTTAATACAAGTATATTAATAGTATGGATTTAATTGGCTTCATTATTTCTGTATTAACTTGTACCTTCCAGGGTTTAAAAAGACCCCTTTTCACTAAGGGGATTCCTTTCTTATCCCAAGTGAACTGAGATCCATGCTCATTTCAGGTTAGCGGAGGTGCTGGTCCCTCATTCACAGCCATGCTCTGCTTACCGTCTCAGAGGGCAGCAGTTGCTTGTTGCCCAGAGGTCATGGCTGGCACTGGAGACTCAGAAGCAATTATCCTGGGTGGTCATCTTAAGTACTTTTCAATGTGACATCAGGGAATCCCAAGCCCATGCTGTTCAAACGGAGTTGGACTCCTAACCCAGGTCCCTCAGGAGCAAGTCTCACCACTGCCTAGATTGTGTGTCTGGTGCAGACGCACACACATGCCTGCCCCCGCCAACCATGTTGCATCTGGCTTCATCCAGTGAATCACTTTGTTCAGTACCTAATTGAGTACTTTTCCTATTTTTTCTTTCTGATGAGGAGCCCACTTGTAATAAAATTTAAAACAATGCCCAATGGGAGTCCATCTGATTCCATGCCTTTGCCTGGTACCATGGTGAGCAGACTAAATCAGTGTTCCTGGCATTGCAGTGAAGGTGGAACAAACCGAGGGCGATGTTGTGATAGCCGGGGAGGTTCCTTTAAGAAAACCTTTGAGGGGGGCACAGTTGACTGACAGCTTCCATTCATTTCACCTTTGACTCCATCACAACATCGTGCTGAGGCCAGGCTTCTCCAGGGCGGCTCCTAAGCACAGACTGAGCGCAGCCAGCGTACTGGTGCTGGCCCCTTCCTGCCCATCACAGACACCTCTAACCTTGGCGTGCAAACTCCCCATGGCGTTGGCTGAGGCCTGCTGAGGCCGGCTGAGACCTGCATTGGCGTATGACACTCTTTCTTTCTGATGATCCTCTTTGCCTCTCCTTCCGTAAGGAACAGACCTGCATCACTGACGGAAGCCTCTGGGTCTTCTCAGCTCCCTCCCGCCCTTTGTCCCTCACAGGTGTTCCTCCTAATAAATCTCACGAGCCTCTAACCCTGTCTCAGTGCCTGCCTCTGGAAGGGCTCTGACAGAGATGGGGTATGAGAACACAGGCTGCAAGATGATGGGGTGTAGGGCCCGGCTCGCTCACTGACCGGCTATGCCAAGAAAGACGCTATCCCAGGTGGAATGTGGGGCACTGGTAGTTCCTGGTGCAAGGTGGTGGCCCAATGGATGAAGATCTCACAAGTGGTGACCTGTGGAAATGTCCAAGTGGAAGATAAAACTCTTGACATAATGATACCTGCATTTGAAGGATCGAGAGGAAACAGTGGCAACAAAGACAATGGAATTGGCTGGTTTTCACTAAGATGTGACGCTGCCCCTCCCCGCAATGGTATAATGAGAAGCTGAGGGCAGCTAACACAGAATTAAAGGTAAAGCGTAAGGGCCACAGCTCTCTTTGGTAGATTACAAGGAAATTTTTATCTTTGCAATGACAGCCCACTCAGGGCTTGATAGGGTTGCCCAGGGCCGTAGATATTCAGAAGCTTAGCGCTGTTATGCTCAGGGTCCTGGCTAGGAGAACCTGGAACTTTGAAACATGGGTGGAGATTTCTGGGCGATGTTCCCAAGGATTTTGACTCTGTTGACCCATTAAAACTGCCAGAGTTTACTGAAGTGGTCCACTCCTCTGACGCAGGAGCTAGCATTTTTTTTCTTTGGGGGACACTTCCATTCCCAGCACCCCCCTCCAGCTCCCGATCCCCCAGGGAAACAGGAGCCTTCTCGGAGCTGCACCCACTTCCCCAGCTGGCTGCCAGGTCAATAACTAGGCTTAAATCACAGCACAACCTGGGCTGGGACATGCTGAGTCTGATGAGGGAGGAGGTGCTTAACATCCACAGTCAGAAAGAGGTGAGAATGGAAAAGCAGGAGGCGAGGAAGGGCCACCCCGGGGAAAAGGCATGCTTGCTTCTCAGTTCACAGACCTGGACCAGCTCCCGTGCCTGAAACCCTGACTGAAGAACAGGCTCGTCCTTAGGAGGAAGGACCCCAAAACACGACAGCAAGTCTTTATGGTGAGGATCCTTCCATTCCTCCTCCCAGGGCACAGCTCCCACTTACGCAGGTGATGGGAGGAGACGCGGAGCGCCACACGGGGGCTGTCACGGTCAGCGCTGCCATTGTGTGTGAAAGCAGCTGTAAGTCACATGTAAACACATGAGTGTGGCTCTGGTCCAGCGAAACTCCGTTTATGACCCTGGGACCTGAATATTATATCATTTTCACATGTCACAGGATAGCCGTTTGATTTTTCCAACTACTTAAAAATATAAAAAACATTTTAAGCTTGCAGGCACTACAAAAATAAGCAGTGGGCTCCACTGGACCCACAGGCTGTAACTGGGTGACTCCCGTTCTACTGGTAACATTTGTCAATGTAACATTTTTAATTAAAAAAAAATGAGTGTCACCATCATAGAAGCTATACCATTTTGGAGTGTGACTGATTGATTGTGTCTCCCTTGGTCTGGGCAGCTCAAGTTCACTCCTGCTTGGACAAGAGCCTTTTCTTGTGTCTTCTCTTCCATGTCTTAGGAATCCCCCCCCCCCAACACACACACACACACACACACACACACACACACACCGCCAAATCTTGTTTTTGAGCTTTCAAGAAATCTGGAATCAGTTAACTTCATAAATTCTCTACCCAAGTATGACCTAATTTCACTGAATTATGTGGAACAATTTTGTTTCCATTCATCCATCACAGCCTCCATCAATGTCTCCCACTCCCTAAAACCAAGTCCTGGGCCTTGCCTTTAGATAACAAAGGTCCGTTAGTGTGTTTTCCCAAAACAAAGCAATCACCCGCTAAAGCAAGCTTAGCTTTCATCTCTAACATCCAATGACTCTGGCAAGCGGCTTTTAGAATACGAAATTTAATCCCTACCCTACACGGCCAACTCGATCCTCGCCACAATTCTACGAGGATGGAAAAAGAAGGAAACTGAGACTTTGTGAAATTGTGCAGAGATTCTAGCATCAGCCAAACACTTCAATGCGTGGAAATCGGGTTGGTTAAACTGAAAGCACAAAACACGTGTGACTATTATTGCCTCCATTCCTATTATCCTGTCCGCAGAAGATGATTCAGTCGGCCCGGGGGTTGCAAACTCAAATGTCTTCAGAGGCCAGACTCGTGCCAAAAGGGACCAGGTGTAGGAAAGTGCGGAATAGTGGAGGCTGGGCCCCACTAAAACATGTGCTTCCCATCGAAACACATTCAAAGTAAATATATGTCCCCACTCAGCAATGGGCCTGTTCAATAGAAACACATCCATGAAGCATGCAACTCAAGCTTAGAATCTCTCTCCCCGTCCTGGTCACTTATCCAGCTCACTCAGGCACGAGGCTCTGAAGGGCGACCTCCTGAGAAGTGCACCCTTACACTTCCTGCACCCAATCTCTTCCTTGTACAGACCAGCAGACAGAAGCCTGGGTCAGGGAAGGGACTTATCCAAAGCAGTACAATCACACTGTTGACCTAAACTGGGATTCGAACCCAGTTCACCCTAAGTCCCAACCCAGTGCTCCCCCACCCCCTGCATCCATTTAAGGAGTCCCAAACAGGAAGATGCTGAGGCTGGCAAAACGGAGCCCGTAGCTGCTCATTCTGGCTGCATCACTAAATTCACTCACCAACTGGCCCAGTGAATGGAAAAAAAATGAGTCAGCTGGCATGATGAGTGAACTCCCAGCTGCCTCCCTCCACCATTGCTGTCCTGTATTTGCAGGTCAGACATCAGAGCCTGAGCCCCCGTGTGGAATTTAACCAGTGGGGCCCACGTGACTGCAGGCAGGGAGATGGAGGAGGGGAGAACAGATACTCAAAGACTCAGGATCCTGGTGCTCGGAGCTGTGTGGCCACCTCCCCACCCTCCCACGTGGGGCTCAGATAATTTCAATATCACAGCCACAGGAGCCAGACACACGCTTCAATGTCACCCCAATTAGGGGGCTGGCAAGGTTGGATGGGCCCTTGAGGGAAGCACTGGGACGCCTGCTAGATGAGAGAGTGGGGGCCCCCGCAGCCACCGAGACCCAGCGCCCAAGCCTTCTTCGGAGGAAAGTGGGAAACTCTGAGTCCCGCTGCGCTAGGGGATCTTGAGCAAATCCCAGCCTTTCTGTTGGCCGCTGCTGTTAAATGGACTGATAGGATCCTTACTGTGTGTGTTGGACAGTGTTCTCATGAGAAACAAAGAGCCATAATGAAGGAGAAAATACCATGAATAGTACAGCAGGGAAGGATTTGGTCTGTTACTACTAACCATCCATAAGGTAGAAATTGAATGGGACCAGCCAATAGAAATCTTTTCTAAGGAGTAAGGTGCTATGAGGGTCGTGGCTATTTTGTGGCCCATCCAAAGGGCTCTGCTCCAGGAGATGCTCTCCTGGGGCCCCAGAGGCAGAGTGAGGAAGTGGGGGGGGAGGCAGTTTGGTGCAGCATGGGGGAAGACTTTCGTAACCGGTACACTGACAGGAGGGACTGCTGGAGAGGCAGTGAGCTCACCGTGGCTGGGCCAGCCCAGGCTCAGGCTGAGTGAGCATGCTCTGGGAGAGTACCCAGTTTCTGATGGCAGGAGAGTCCTTTTCAGGCCTCACGCTCTGAATTTCAGATTTGGTTGGGAGGTAGAGGGGGAGCAGGTGGTAAAAAAGATGAAGTTCAACCAGGAACCCAGAGCTCTGGTCCAGGCCAGGCTCTACCCAAGCTTGCTGGACCGTCCCCTGCCCGCCTGCTCTGTAGCCAAAGCGGAATGGTGTGGCTGGGCCAGGGCATCTAGGACTCTTTTCTGTTGCAGACGCCTGTGCGGGTGGCCTCTTCTGTGGGAGGCACATGTGGAGACTGGGGCAGAGTTGCTTCTTCCTTCCTTCCTGGGGACCTTGTTGTCCCTTCCTGCAAAGTGAGGGTAGGAGGAGCACAGATTGGAAGCCAGGGCTTAGAGACTAAGGCCCTTTGAGTTCTGGCAGTTTCTGAGCTCCCCACGGCCTTCGGCCTGGGTTCCTGGGTCAGCTGGATCAGAGTCTCAATTTTGTCACCTACAGGGAGCCCCCTGAGGGCCCTCGCCCTGGTCCTGCCCCCCCACCCTTACCTCCTCTGCCCCCAAACCAAAGACGGGTGAAGATTCACACAGAAAATGACTTGATTAACATCCGGGCTCTGTCAGGGCTGAGGATGAAAGGGGACGGTCAGAATTATTAAAAAAAAAAAAGTGTCAGTGTCCCTGGGGAAATCAGTCCATTTTGCTATCCTGAGCCTGCAATTAGTCTGTGGGGAGCCAGGGCCCTGTGATTCCTGAGCTGTCTTAACCATCCAGCTGAGGGTGGGGGATGCAAATCAGACTCAACACTGCAAGCTCAGTCCCTCCCCGTGCACCTTCAATTCCTAATTTATAACCCCCTGTTTGGCAGGCGATCTTCAGAAAAGTGGAGACAATTAGTTACCTCACATCGCCTGTGAGTCTGCATTTGCCTGTTGGTGTCCCCTCTGTGAGCTCCTTGAATAAAGGGACAGTGCTATCTCTGAGGTGGATGGTGGAGAGGCTCTGTCAGAGGTCTTTTGCTGGTTCTTTGGCTCCTCTCCTCCCTGCCTCCTGGGTTCTTTTGCTTCCAGTGGTCTGCACCTGTGACTCTCCTTCCGAGGCCTGCCCCAGGCTACTGGAAACTTCCCACAATCACAGACAGACAACAGTGGCTGGGAACTCAGCGTCTCCTTAGCTAATGACTTGCAGGTGCAGGAGTGTAGAGCCCAGCTCTCTGGTCTTGGGACAGGACAACTCTGAGGCATGATTTATACTCCAGAGCATCCCGTAGAATCACCTTCTTACTAAATCACTCATACACAAATCCTTGTCTCAGGGACTCAGCCTGTGTCCCCAGCACCTAGGACAGGGCCTGATTTAAGAACTCAGTTACCATGGGCTGTAGCCAACAAATGAAGCTATGAAAATAACTAAAGATGAGTCCAACTCCTCATCCCAGAGATGAAGAGACTGAGGCCCAGAGAGGGAAGGAACTTCCCCAGGGAGGCAGAGGCCTGCCCCAGCCTGGGCTAGAACCCCAGTTTTTTGGCTCCCAGGTCAGGGGAAGCCCCACTGCTGAACTGCCCCTCTCTAGCAAGTCTGTTATAACTAAGGGAGAGCCTTGGGAGGTGAAGGCAAAGCATGATGAGGGCTTAAAAATGGGAAATACCCCTGCCAACATGGGGAGGAGAGTATAAGATAGGTCTTCCTGGAGGAGGGAGCACTTGAGCTGAGCCTGGAAGGATGAGCAATAGGTAGGGATCAGATGGGATGATGGCATTCTTGGCAGAGGGAACTGCGTGAGCCAAGGCAAAGCAGCTTACAGAGGGCAGATAATGTTTGGGGAGCAGAGAGAGTGAGTTCATCAGAGACCCTTAACTGAGATCTGATGGGATGTTCCAATTGGAAGGGCTTTGTTATCAGCATAGCTAACCAACAGGATGAGCGCTGGGCACTGCCAAGGGTGGCATGTGCAGGTGGCGGAGGGCCTTCTCCTGCCTCTTCAGTGTCCCCACAGACAAGCACTGGGTCCTAGAGGATTAATAGGAGGACCCACCCCCCGAGGCTCCTTGCTTCCGAAGTTTCTTTCTGGGATTGTCCCTATTGTTGCAAAGCCTGGACAAGGAGGCTCTGGGCACTGGTGGTCTTGCAAGGAGTTTGGAACATCTGAGCCCCCACAAACCTCTGGGCTAGACCTGAGCCTAGTGGGTGAGACTTTGGGGGGAAGATGGCAGGGCTCCTGGAGAGAGAAGGAGCTTGGCTAAATCAATCCTCTGTATCCCTGTTCTTCTCTCCACATGAGGCTGCCTCGATATTTCAATCTGTATAATAGGAGCGTGAACTAAGAACAGTTTGGGAGCCCTCTCTGGCATTCAGTTCCAGGGATCTGCTCTGTATTTTAGCTGTAATCCTAAAGACTGCTTTTAAAAACAGCCCAACCTTGGGCTAAATTCAGCAATACCAAGTTTCCTGGTTATAAATCCATGGGCAAGGGGGTGTTGAGCTGTAGGAAGCAGAGAAGAGAGACCCTTGTCCTTCTTAAGGACTCTAGAAAGTAGCAAAGGACAAAAAGACATCAGTTCTGATGGAGAGCTATGGACACATGACCCACGGGCAGAGGTAGACCGATTTGGGTGGCTCAGAGAGAGACAGCGTCTTACCCAGTTTCCCACACCAAATTAGGGGCAGGGCTGTGGAAGGACCCAGAAATCCTCTCTCCCAGCTAGGGTCCTTTTGTTTTGCTCTCAGATTGTTGTAGCTGACCTTCATGGCCTCTCTAGTTTTGGGCCCCTTCGGTCCCTCCCCACCACCAACTCTATGGGGTCACATAAGTTCAGAAGTTTCCACAGCCGTATGTGCTGCACACATTCCTGGGGACTCCAGGGCTGAAAATAAAAGCTTCTAATATTCCCCTAGCAAGACAGATAGTTTTCGTCAGTCCTTTCCTTGCCTGTATGTGTGTGCTGCCTCAAACGCCAGGAGGTACTCTGCTTCCCTCCCACCGGAGTCTGGACTGGACCTTGTGATTCACTTTGACCAATCAAATATGGCAGGAGTGATGTTTTGAGGCTCCCAAACTCAGGCTCAAGAGGACTAGAAGCTTCCTTCCACTCTCTCCCTCTTGGAATCCAGTTGTTACATAGGAAGTCCAGTTACTCGGAGACCTCCATGCAGGGAGGAAGCCCAAGCTAACTCTGTGGAGAGGTCATGTGGAGGACCACCGAGGTACCGGACACCTAAGTGAGTCTTCTTGGAATTTGCAGCCCGTGCCAGCCGTCAGCTGAGTGCGGCCAAGTGGATAACCTCGCTGGTGCCCTGGGCGGTAGAAGAATCACCCAGATGGGCTCAGCCAACCCAAAATAGTATTTTTTAAAATATTACTACATTTTGTTTGTGTTTATAACATTAGATAAGCAAAACGGCAAGTTTAAAATTTTTTCTCCTGACCTGGAGTTTTTGGCAGCTTTAGTGGAATAGGTGATAGGGACAGTTTTGTGGAGCTCAGCATGGAGGGACCTGCCAGGTTTGTGCCCTTTTCCCTGGACCCATCTAATTTGTTTCTGATCAAGAAGGTGCTGCTTCCACCCTGTCCTGTCTCCGGACTCTTCCCTGGGTGGGGTCACTGCAGGGCCATGCACCTGACTTTGGAGCCAGCTGGCTGAGAGGCTAGAGCAAGTTGGTGAATGGCGGCAAAATGGTTAGGAGGATGGAGGGGACCCTCTTAACCCATCATTAGGGTGAAGGCTATTGATTTCACAACATTTACCCACATGAGGCTTCATTCAGGATGCTGGGGAAGGGGATAGGCCAGAACAGGTGCCTGGAATTGGGACTCAGAGGAGGGGCCGGGTGTTCTGGCCTCAGCTCCATGACTGACCACCTATAGGAACTTGGGGACATGCCTATGCTTCTATGAGTCTCAAATCTCAGTCATCAGATGCTCCATAAGTCCTAGTCTCAGGCTCTGTTCCGGGCTCTGGGAATCCCAAGAGGAACAAAGCCCAATCCCTACCTGTGGGAGACTCCTCTACAAGGGTAGGCAGACCATAAATGGCCCAGTTCGGTATACTGCAGCAGGGTTCTGGGGTGAAAGGAGGGCTGGCCAGATCTGCTGCAAGGGGGGACCATCGGCGATGGGGGTGTGAGGTGGGGGAACCACCATGCTCTAGTTTCCAGTGAAACCGAGTCCCACTGTGGCAGCCACCTGGCCACCCAGTGGGCTTTAAGGTGGAGAAGACAAAACATTGCTTAGAATGTGGTCCCCAGCCCAGCAGCATCAGCTTTACCTGGGACTTGTTAGAAATGCAAATTCTCCGTCCTCCTTGCCGCACATACATGCTGGACCAGACCCTCTGAAGGTTGAGCCCAGCACTGTGGGTTCTCACAAGCCTTGCATGTGACTCTCAGGCCTGGTGGAGTTTGAAAACCACTGTATTAGATGACAATGGTCTGCTGGCTGGAGGGTTTGGCAATCAGTATTTGGTGTTTGCAGTGTGTGTCAGGCAGTCAGCTGTTATTGATTAGTTCCATGGATTCTGGAGTTTGTTGTGTTTTACTATCTACTGCTGGATGTATTGGTCCAACTACCGCTGACTTCTGGTCCCACAGCACAGCTCTCCTCCTGGCTCCAAACACAAGGTGTTTTGAGGACCTAACATCAGCCGAGGCAAGGTCCTTATCCTTTAGTGACCTCGGTTTTCCCACCTGTGAGATAAGCTGGGGGTGTTGGAGTGTATGAGCTGGAATGTCTAGGTGCAGGTGGCTGTTTTCAGGTGGCTTATGAGCTAGCCAGGCCTCCTGGCTGGCAGAGGTGGAGCCCAGAGCGCAGGGCAGAGAGCAGGGGAGGAACACAAGCAGAAGAATGTGGGGCCCGTGTGCCAGCTTGGCCACAGACGAGGGCAAGCCCTGTGCCGAGAGCATCCAGGAGAGGCAGAACTTCGTTCTAATGGGGCTGGAGATGCTTCCGTTCTCTGATGATTTTCATCCGCCCCACAAAGCCACCCTAATAAGCACACAGTCTGAGTAAAAGCAGTGAGCAAACAGAGCTTCTAGGCGAGTCTCCTGGTACCACCTTCCCTCTTTCCACCAAATACAGTGTTGCTCTGAAGTCTTCCTATAGGAATTCCGGGGCTGCCACTTCTGCGGGGTCATGGCAGCTTCTGGGAAGCACCAGAGTCTTTGGGCACAGGGTGTGGTGTGAGCAAAGGCGAGGAGGCCTGAGTGGGTGGGGCACACCTGGCAGGGGACAGTGAGAAGGCCGCTGTGGCTAGCACACAGGCATTTGAAGAAGTGTAAAAAAGGCTGCAGGTGTTCAATTCCAGGGCAAAATGTTTTAAATGTATGTTCTAAACCAGTTTTTGCCCTACCTTCCTTACCTTCCAAATCCTTTTGAAAAAAAAAATATTGTACATCAATCTCTTATAAAACTATAAAATAGATAATAATGGCTAAGAGTTATCGAGTACTTTCTATGTGCCTTGCATGGATGGATTGCCTACATCCTCACAACATCCCGCCTCAGCAGGTGGCACGGCCATACCTGGTTTATATTTGGTAAGAGGGGGAGATGGGCTTTGAACCCAGATATCCTGGTGTCGGAGCCCACTGTGCTCAGTCACTGCGCTCCGGTCCACTCACTGTCTTTGTCTGCAGTGGGGCTGAGGGTTGGCAGTCTGCTGGCTCAGTTTCCTCTTCCTCCCACAACGGGCCACCAGGCTCCCCCACGTGACACAATGGCACCAGGGAGAGGGGGTTGAAACCGAATTCTGATCCGCCCCAGGATTTTGAAGGAGGGAAAACTTAGTCCCAGTTTAGCACTGAGTGGAGGGGATGGATGGGAGAGGGAGAGAGGCTGCAGGGCTCCCAAAGAACCAGGCAGAGGCAGGAGACAGAGCTGAGACAGAGCCCTGAGGGCCCCTTCACGGCTGAAGGCCAGAGGACCCCGCTCCTACGCCCAGCCCTGCCGCTGACTGTGGTCCTGAACCAACAAGCCTCTGTCCCTCTCCAGGGTCTGTTTCCCGAATGCACCACCACGGGGCTGCACTCGGTCAGCAGTTTTCAACTGCGTCAGCACTAATACTCAAACACATTTGTCAGTGGAAGCCCATTACCTAAACCTGACAAGAGTGACATTATTATAATTGATGTCTCCATTCCAATGTATGAGCCACTACTTATTACAAAGTCAACTAATGAGAATAATGAGACTATTTCAATAACCCCAATAATCTGAAAGTAGACATTATAAATAATAGTTGCGATCCAGTATCAGCGTCAATATCCAATTTATTTCAGTACTTAGGTTTGGCCTCACTGCGCTATTAAAATCCCGACCCAGCCTCAAAAGTAGTTGCAAACGGCAATGGATTTTTAAAACACTTAACTTCCAGTCTCAGCATTCTCCAATTAAACTGGCCCAGGAACTTCAGGCCATTATTTTGTTTCGGGGTTGAATTATTAATAATACTGAAGCCCTGCTCTCATTCCTTAAGCTGTGAGTATTAAATTTGGAGGAAGAGGATGAGTAGGTTTCTTAGTTTAAATATTCCTTGTTTGGCAGAAAAACATGTTTCAAATGCAGCTTGAAGGATGTTCAGGGCTGTCACTTAGGAAAATCCCACGCCTCAGCGCCTGACAGCTCTTCCCTCAGACCTTCTGAAGAGTCACATTTACTTTGTTTGGAACGTTAAGTCCAGGCCTTCAGGATTCAGTCTTATTCTAACAAGTGACGTGGGATTGTAAGCCGGGTAACCAAGGGACCCTGCATTGTCAAATCGAGCCCGTTGGAAATCAGACAAGAAGGGCCCAAGCTTATACCAAGCACCAAAAACAGGGTTTTCTGATGTGACAGTGCCATGACTTCTGGCTCTTGTACTCACCTCTGTGTGATTGCCCAGCCCCTCCGTGGGGTGGGCGTGGGCCTGTAACGGCGCCAGACATTTGAGCGCCACACGCCAGACACCTGGGATTGGGCTCACAGGGCGATGTGACATGTGGGCTCCGGTCCAGGCCTGGATTACCCAAGTCGAGCAGTACGGGGGAAGCAGGTGGGCAGCTTTCCTGGGCAACGGTGTGTCCACCCAGAGCCTGCAGAGGCCCAGGCCCCGCAGAAGCTTCCTGCCCAGGTCTGAGCAGCATCCCACCATGCAGCACACCGGGAGGCTAAAGTTTGGGAGAGTGCACAGCATTTTGCTTCAAGATTGGAAATAATTAAAAATATATATCTAGACAATGTTTGGTGAAGTTACTAAAGGTCTCCTTTGGATCCTGGGGGGCTCCAAAAATTTCATTTTGGAAACCATAAGCCCGGGCCAATCTCTCAGAGACCTGCCGAGGCCGACTTCCGGAGGGCTGTCCAGCCCTCACTGGGCACCAGGGTTGTCGATGATTGATTCTGTTTGATCCTCCCATCCCCCACCCCCAAATGTTTTCAGAAGTAGAGAACCAAGCCCTCCTGGTCCCCCACCCCCAGCCTGTGGGATTCCCTTCTAGGAAAGTCATTACCGCCTCTCTTGGTCGTCTGCCAGCTCTAAAGTGTCTTTTTAATTGCATCTAATTTGGCCTCATCTCATTAAATCCTTAATTTAAACCGGAGCCATCCCTCCAGCTCTGGCTGTGTAATGACAAAGGGGCCTGCCTGCCCTTCCCCCTTCCTCGCGGCTCCCCAGTCGGGCTGCTCTCATTTCCAGGTGGTCTCTCTGGGAGGCTTCTGACAAGTGGCTGTCGCCCTCGCCATGCTGAGTGCAGAGCCGAGCCAAGAAGGCTTCCCGGGAGCAGTAATTACTGGTAGAGGCTCAACCCTCCACCCCACTGGCGCCCCGGCTCCCAGGCCCAAATTCGCGGCAGCGGCAGCATCTGATTCTTAGTGCTGCAGGGCTGAGAGCACAGAGAGGAGAAGCCGTGGCATTGAACAGTAACAGACATGTGGCGATCACAGTAGCAGCCACGGCCGAGGACAAGGCAGCACACTTAGGTACGCTATCTCAACAGGGGACGTGTCACTGCCCCACACTCTCCTCACCTGGCCCAGTCCCACCTCATCTCCGACCAGGCGCCCCCTTGGTCACTCCGCTTCAGCCAAATGCTATGTCAGTGCCCCTTGCACATACCTGCACACTTCTGACCCAGGGCCCTTGCACTTGCTGTCCCCGCCGTGTGGAATATTGTGCCCCTGCATGCTCATCTGGCTTACTTCCTCTTTCCATCCGACGTCAGCTCAAACCTCTCTCTAGGGAAACTTCTCCTGACCTCCACCTTCACCCCTTCTTCACTCTCTGTGCCCTCACCCTGTTTTGTTGTGTTCGCTGTTGCTAGTAGCACTTAGCACTAGCTCTTACTAAGTTATACATCCATCTATTAAAAATGAAGCCCTATGAAGAGCAGAGAACGTTTCCGTCCCCAGAGCAATGCTAGGCCTTCAACTTGTACTTGATGCCTGACTCCATCATGGTAAAGTCTAACCACTTCAGGGGCACATACACATTCCGACACTTCTCACCTCCGGTGGTGGCCAGAGTTTAGTTCTCCCTCCAACTGTGTCTGAATTGATTCCACCAAGGAGAGGCCAGCAGAATATTCCCTGGGGATGACCCCGAGACAGCAGCCTCAGGACTTCAGGGCCAGGGTTCAGACTTGCTGCATTGATGTGGACCTCAGGGAGCTGGTTGGTACAGAAACACCCATTGCTTCCCAGGTTCCTGCCACCAGGTGGGCTGCCACGGCTGCTCTGAGCCTCTGCCCTGCTGTGATCTGAGAGGGAGGCACCAGGGCCGAGTAAAAACAGATTGGGCTTGTGATCAGTCTGATTTGGGCAAGACTCCTCACCTCTCTGAGCCTCAGTTTCCCCATCTGTAAAATCATCACACTCAACCTCACGGGACTGTGGGGATGATTCATAAGACGGTGTACAGAATGGGCTGATACCTAGTAGCCATTCAACAAATTTCACACCCATTCTTGGTTTTATAAAACTTCAAGAAAACCAGAGACTGATTTTGTAAAATTCAGTAATTCCTTTGGATTTAGCACTGTCAAAACTGTGATGGCTCGGAGGTTTTGTCCTACTTGCAAGCTAGCCAGCCATCCTGCCACGGTTACATGTGTGCTGGCAGAAGACAGGAGACTCCTGGTCAGAGACGCAAGTCTCGGCGACCCGTGGTATGGCAAGCAGCGTGAGCTTCACGCCTGCCTCAGTGCCCCTTGCTCCCAAGTCCCCTGGGTGGGTGTTGCATGCACAATGGGCCTGTGACAAAACTGAGGAGCCCCGAGTTTAGGTACCCCAAATCTTTTACAATGGCCTACAAGCAACCTGTCTTCATTTCACTGGACAGGAGACACACCTGCCCCCTGCCCTGCAGGGAGAAATGATCTCTAGCCTCCAAGGCCACTCCTTACACAAACATCCGCCGAAAGAGTCTGGGATGACGGCTGTCGGTGTCTCTGCTCGGACGAAGTGCGGAAACATGGGAAGGCCATGTGCAGCAGAGGTCTAAGGGGTGGGCAACTGTTGAGAAGAGGTGTGCTCCGGGTGGGAGGGACTCCTGGCACTTCTAGTCCTTTTCAGGCTGTTTTGGGTGATTCTGTGTGGCGCCCAGACTCACCCGGCCCAGGCACACCAGGTGTGCAAAGGTTCAAAAGGGAACAAAGCGGAGGCCGGGAAGCCTTGGAACGGACTTGCCTGCGAAGGGGCTGGTGCGTAGCAGCAGCCAGCCATCTTTGCGGAACAAGGAAGAATCTGTTCGTGGGCCACTGCAACCAGGCTCCCCGGCTCCCCATTAGCACAGGGAGCACCAGGCACTACAATGCCCCAGAGATGAGACGGCCTGTTACATGTCCCCATGCTGATATTGCCATCTGTGGGCGTGTATTGAGGGTTTACTGCTAACCTCGTCCCTGAGGATGGAAGGGCCTGTGTACGAAGAGGGAAGGATCCCGGCTCCTCCACAATTCACCGAGCAAGCATGTAATGAGCACCGACTGTGTGCCCAGGCTTGAGCTGGGGATGGAAACTAATCACACTTGGCCCCTGCCTCCTGGTGTGCTTAGGCCTTTTGGGGAGATAGAAAATGGAGACCGGCATTACCGCACAGCGTCCCAGGGGCCGGGGCGGAGGTAGCTGAGGAAAACAGCTGCCTAGAGGAGGGTATGTCGGAATTGAGTCTTGAAGGGCGAATGGCCAGCCCAGGAGAAGGGAGGCAGAGCACAGGAGCACGATGGCATAAAGGGAGGGTAGATTCGGGGAGCAGGAAACCCGTGAAAACTATGCTAATGGGTTTTACCTCCAGCTCGCAGGTAATGAGTGCCCACTGAAGTGCGGGAGGGTAACATCAATTCTAGTTATTTTTCTTTCCTTTTTTTAAAGAGATTTTATTTATTTATTTTTAGAGAGAGGAGAAGGGAAAGAGAAAGAGGGAGAGAAACATTTATATGCGAACAATACATCGATCATTTGCCTCTCGAATACCCCCAACTGGGGACCTGGCCCACAACCCAGGCATGTGCCCTGACTGGGAATCGAACCAGGACCTTTCGGTTCGCAGGCCAGCACTCAATCCACTGAGCCACACCAGCCAGGGCTCGTTATTTTTCTCATTACTGAAGAAACATTCTATTAGAGGACATTTATAAAAGATCTGTTACAAAAAGAGCACAATACCAATCACACATAATTCCTCACCCAGGGAAAGCCACCACGGATGCTCAGTGAACTTCCTTCTAGTCATTTTCATGCAGGCACTCGCTCACCCAAGCTGGAGCCCTGGGATGGCCTATTCTTGTGCTGTCCTTCACACCTGGTTTCTTCTTCCAAAAGCCTGAACCACCAAGGCAAATCATGGTACTGTCTTTAAGTCAGACCCACCCTGCCAGGACGCTGGGACGTTCGGGCCCAGGCATTTAGGAGAGTGAGGGAGCACCTCACCTCCCTGGACCCCCAAGATGCAGGGGAGGGGAAGGGGGAGAACGACTCCTAGCCCGGTCTGTCGTGGCCGTCTCTGCCAGCCTGGTCACTGCCAGCTGCCCAGTGCCTCCTCATTCTGGACATGGAGGCAGAGTTCAGCCTCCTTGTGGGCACTCAGCTATTCTCCGAGGCAGGTCTGGACCCCATTCCCTGCTCACAGGCCGGCTCCTCTCTTCCTTCCTCCCTTGATGAATCCCTCAAGCAGCTCAGGTTTTTGGAAAACAAAGAGCAAGAAGGAGCTCATGCCTGCAGGCAGCTCCTCCAGCATCAAGGGAGAGCAGAGGTTGGGTTCCTTCTTGGAACCGGCAGGGAAAAGACAGAAGAAAACACGGGCACATATCTACACGCATTATCTGCCAGCAACATGCATACGTAATTTTGAAAGAATTAAAAAACACAAGCCTTTGCCTCATTCTAGTGACAGTGCAAAGTGAGCCCCCTTCCTTCCTGTGGGTGGATGAACACTCAGAAAACCCGTCATCTTTCCTAGGTCCTCCCCACTGGTGGGAGCAGAGACAGGTTTCTCCCTCCCTCCAGCTGATGAGAAGGCAGGTAATGAGGCTCTGGGCAGCAGCCTCACTTTCACACTTGTTCCTGATAATTGGTCACCCCTTTCAAGAGCAGGTGGGTCCTGATACAGTAATTGGCAGGGGGCAGGGCCAGTCCCCCAGGGAATAGAAAAGTGTTAATTGCTCTTCCCCTCCCCCAGGTGGATCCCTATTAGAGAGGGAGCTTTATGTTTAAGGATGTCCAGGAGAGGCCCCAGTGATGAAAAGGGCAAAGGTTTCATGCTTCCCTCTGATACTGTGCAGAGGGGGAAGCTGATGGGCGATCCTGAAGCACGTGCTGAGGTCTCCTAGCTGGTAAGTGGTAGAGCTGGGACTAGAAACCAGGGCTGTGAGACTCCACTGCTGGTGGCTTGGCCACCCTGATGTCACGTTTCTGGTGGAATGGATTGAAGGGAGGGATCTAGCTCAGGTGACTCCTGCAGGCCTTTCCATTGTGCTCTGCAGATCTGACAGGCTAGGGAGCCAGACTGGGTTTGGGAGCTGAGTCCCTCTCACCCTGGGCGTCCCTGGGGCAAGTGTTTGTCAGGACATTGTTCTCTCTTAATAACACTCCACACTCAACACATTCTTTTCATTGGAAATTACCTTCAGTCCCAGAGTTTATTAGCCTGAGCCACAGAGTAATTGGAAACAGGTGGATTTCCCTCCAACAGCCATCAGTTCTGGGAAATAGGAATTATGCTCCCGTCGGAGCACCCCAGGGCCTTCGTCTGCTGAGCGATGGTGCTCCTCTCTTCAGGGGAGCAGCAGCCAGGTCTGGGCAGGGCCGCAGGCCCTGCCTTGGTCACTGAGGGGACAGCGGCAAGTGCACACATGTGCATGCCTGTGTGCGGCTCCCGGCGCCCCTGAGAGCGTGGCCATCCTGAAGGAATGATGAGGTGCTTCTCTTCATTAGGGGCTTGGCCCTGATCTCCACCGAGCCACGCAAGCCCAAGTCCTGGGAGTTGTCTGAGCTGGCTCCTTCCTTCACATCCTCTGCCCAAGTCATCGCAGGTGCCGGCACCAACCTCCCACCTCTGAGAGTCTATCCCCACCGATGTCTTAGTCCAGGCCTCATCATCTCAGAATTTCCACAACAGCCTCTTTACTGGTGCCCTTGACCTTGGTTTACTCCCTGCTATCAATTCCCTCTTTGTAGCCAGATAATCTTTATGAAATTCAAGTCTGATGGGGCTGCTCCCTGTCTAAAACCCTTCTCTGGTTCCCCGTCACCAAAGTGTCTGCCTGTCACTCCTGTCTCAGCTGCTTGTTTCCAGCCACGGCGTTCTCCAAACATACGGCCTCAGCTTGCACCTCAAAGTCTTTCCTGCTGCTTTTTCCATTGCCTGGCATGTTCTTCTCCCAGAAGCCCACATCCTACACCTGATTCAAGGACCACTACTCGTCTTTTTATTCCAGCTTTGGGACTTTCATGTCTGTAGTAGGATACCCCCACCCCTCAAGATGTCCAGGCTCCGATTTCTGAAACCTGTGAATGTGTTACCTTAAATGGTATAAGAGACTTTGCAGGTGTGATTAAGGATTGACATGGCGAGAGTTGCTGTTTAGTGACCACTGTTATGAATAATTGAAGCCGCTGTAGTTATCCAGGTGGGTCCAATTACGCACAAGGGTCCTTGTAAGGAGTAGGCAGGAGTGAGAGACAGAACAGGACTGTGACCATGGATGCAGAAGTCAAGTGATGTGGGGCTATGAGCCAAGGAATGAGGGCTGCTTCTAGAAGCTGAAAAGTGCAGGTAATTGAATTCTTCCCTACAACCACCAGAAAGGACCACAGTCATCAGAATACCTTGGTTTTAGCCCAGTGAGGCCTGTGTTGGACTTCTGACCTCCAGAACTGTAAGGTCATGTATTTGTATTGCTTTAAGTCACTGAGTCTCTGGAGTTTTATTACAGGAGCCATTGGGAATCCATACAATACCATATTAGAGGTGGTTGTTCATGTGTCTGTGAGTCCCTGGATAGCAAAGGACAAAGGACCAAGCCTGGGGCTGGTCCTTTCTTGTGTTTCTA
This sequence comes from Macrotus californicus, assembly GCA_007922815.1. Taxonomy (NCBI): domain Eukaryota; kingdom Metazoa; phylum Chordata; class Mammalia; order Chiroptera; family Phyllostomidae; genus Macrotus; species Macrotus californicus. The sequence goes on from VMDR010002649.1 coordinate 81,921, forward strand.
GCTCCCAATACAGCAGACCCACCATGAATATCAGGATTTTAAGGCTTCTTGGGCTGAATTGACATGGAATTGATTTTATTTCACACCCAGAAAACATGGTTCTCTGTACTACTCACCCTGTGCCCTACCCTGCCATACCCAAAAGCATTAGTTATGTTGCCTCAAAGGCATCCTCCCTTGGCTATGAGATCACTAAGGCTTGTTGCCTGGCTCACTTCTAGTAACTTCCATGCACATGAACAAGGATGTTAGACTCCAAGGCTCATGAAACGTCAAGGTTGCAGGAGCCTCTACCATCGACCCATTGTGCTTCCTCATTTACAGACGGGGAGACTGAAGCTGAGAGAGGGGAGGAGCCGAAGTGGTCAAACTGTGGCACTTCAGGGCCAGGAGGAGAGCCCAGACCTGGCCTCTTTCACCTGCCCCTCCCACACCCAGAGGCTAGTATCGACACCCCCAGTTTACAGATAAAGAAACTGAGGCACAGAGAAGTTGTGTACTTGCCTAGGGGCAGCTAGTTAGTGGTGCTGATTAGAACTGATCATAGCTCCAAGGTCTCTCCTGTTCATCTTTGCACTATAATGACAGATGGGGAAACTGAGGCCCGGAGTGGGTCCAGTTGGTGGTGGCTGAAGAGAAAGCAAGTTAAGGCCAAATTTCAAATCAGAGCCCTTCCAACCCACAAGAGGGGAAGTGCCCGGGCTGAAAGGAGGCCTTGAGAATTTGCCTTCTTCAATCAGGCCACTTGCTTCTCTGAGTCCAAGGATAATTTAACTAATGGAACTGGTTTTCTGACACGATCGATCGGTCAAGATTAAATATGTTTGTCACAGTCAAGTGAACTAATCACTTTATTGTATTTCAAATACTAATTTCATCAGATAGATGTTGGGGCTGCGCTGGGGAGGCACAGGGAGATGAGCACATGCAGAGACAGGGCGAGCACCAGCACTGTTGATGCAGCCAACCTGCCTAGAGGTGCCTGCCCGGGCAGGCTGTCCTGCCTCCTGCAGCCGCGCTGCTCAGACGAGAGGAATCTGCATTCCCCCAGCCTCCTCCATCACTGTGTTAGGACGCTCTGGAAATTTCTCAGGAGAGGCCATTTCTCAAGCATTATTGGAAAGAGGTGGATGTTTCCAAATAGCTATCCTAAATCACCCCCTAGCCACGAATCCCACAGCCACTCTGACACTGCTGAATGCAAATGTCGTGTCTCTGAGACATTAGCCATTCCAGGAAACACAGACTCACGGCAAAACCTGAAAATGAGCATATCTGTCTTTCAGGCTTGGAAAGGCTTTGCCGTTTCCATAGCTCAGCAAGTCGGACAAGGAGACTCAGGGCTTATTAAATCATCCCCTGGCCCCAGTGCAATTGAGCAAACCTCCCTCCTTGTGAGAGAGGGCGAGGATATACACACATGCACACACATACCTGTGTGAACACACACACACACACACACACACACACACATATCCCCATATAGCATGCACTTGTTCATGTATAAACATGCACATAGATCTGTAATGCACAGCCCCACAGAGGCAAAGTCATGGACACACACATGCATGCACATGTGTACACATCCAAGGTCCAGAAGTTCCCAAGGGACAGTATGTTTTCTCAGCACAGAGACCAGTTTGGCCCTTTGAACACAGCAACACCTGAGATGACTTGACTGGGTGACTGTCAACATGAGGTCGATTTCTCTGTCTCTGGATCCGAGCCCACCCCCAAATCTCTTCCCACTTTGGAACAGCTACTCACAGCAAACACATGCCATCAGTGGTGGCCTCTGCGGCTGAAGAGAGTCAGGTTCTCTTCCACCTTGGGTTTCTGAGGCTGAGTCCTGCGGTGGCAAGGCAAGGGAAAGGGCTGGTTCCCAATGTAACTTCAGGTGCTGAGGAGGCTCCCACCACGACACTCATGAGCTCTCACCTAAGTGGCCTCAATAAGAAGGGTCCTTTCCAGAGGGCAACACGTGCTTCTGCTCAGAAGAGCCTTCTGTAGCTGTCCACAGAGCCCCTCCAGCTGCCTGGACATGCTTAGCCAGACCCTCATCATGAAAAGATTGGTCCTTTCACAGGGGCCCATGCCTCACATCTGTACAGATTTCAACAGCAACCCTAGAAGCTGGGAGGGTGTTGGAATTTTCCATCCTTGTTTTATGGATGTGAAAACTGAAGCCCAGAGGTGGGAAGAGGCTTGCTAAGGACGTCCAGATTCTCAGTGGCGAGCTGAAACGGCAGTTTGGGTTCTGACTCGAAGACCAACACTTTGTAGACCTCTGGGCAAACTCTGCCCAAGCTTTCAGAGCTTTGTAAAGCTCTCCCGTTTTCATGCCCCCATTCTGTGCCCCGTCTTCTACTCACCACTGGATTTCTTGACTGCAGTGAGGTCCCTGAGTAGAAGTCCCCAGATCCTCTTCAGTATGGGTGGGGCTGCTTTTTCCAAGGAATTCTGGCCTGATAACAAGACAAAGGCTGCCTGTGAGGCTGGGTTGAATGGGCTAAGACCCGTGTTCTTGCCAGGCAATGTCTATTTTTAGAAGCATATTTTTGTGACTTAGAATCTGTGGGATCTGGAGCTTTCCTGGGAAGTTTGGTCAAACTCTGGGAGACACTTCCTTCCCTAGGTGTCCTGCTGGGTTAAACAAGACAGAAACAAAACAAAACAAAACAAAACAAAACAAAACAAAACAGGGAAACCCTGAGCAGCAGCTCTCCAGGGAAACAGTGAAAGTCAGAACAACCACAAAGAGATTTGTTGAACATTTGAATCTTTGAGCATCATTAAAACCTGGAGAGCTATGTTGAATGTACAACCTGGTCTTTAGCCTCTTTTCATGCTACGTAACTCCAGATGTTTTACCCCCTAAAAAGATCTGTTTTTCTACATGATGGAGTACCCAATTTGCGAAAAATATCCTAGTACCCACCCCAAGCCAGCAACATGTCGGCAGCATGCCAACCTCCAATGCGTTTGTTAGAAGCCAGACCTAGGAAACGTTCCACGCATGGATTTTGAGACCTGATGCAATTGGAATCAGAAGGCCTGAGCTGTAGCCTCTGCTCTGCCTTCAGCTTGTCGAGTGAGTCACTTGAGGTCCACAGAGCATGAGGCAGAGCAGGTGTGGAACACTCAGCCATGTGCCCTTTGGGCAAAGAGGAATCAAATCTAACAAGATCAACCAGCGCATCTGAATACAGGCTGGCAACAGGGAGAAAGCAGCAGTCACATCCAAAATATCTCCTGGTATATGAACTCTTGGGAGGTCCCAGCATGTGAGGTGCCCACAATCCTATGGGGAGGGTCTGGAGGGCACAGTGGGGTTGTCGGGCAGACTGGCATTGACATTTCAGGATAGAGTCATCAGGGCTGTCCCTGCAGCCCTTGTCCGGGTCACCACCAAATCCCCTTCTGTGGTGTGGGCCACTGGCCTTCTGTCATGTATAACAATGACCACTCACTGCTTCTGGAGTTCCTGTCCTCCCTTGGTACCCAGGACCCCACACTCTGCAGGCATCATCTCTCTCTCTTTGGATGTTCCCTCTCTGTAGTTACCCTTCCCCCAGTCTGTTCTTATTCCTTGAAGGTTGGTGTAGTTCTCCAGGACTATGTATCTATGTATTTATGTATCTAGCATCTATCTATCTATCGATCGATCATCTATTGATTATCTATCTATCCATCTATCTAGCATCATCATCTATTTATCCCCTTAGTCATCTTACCTACCCCATGGCTTCCATCACCCCCATATATGTGCCCATGATGCTCCAGAGCTCCAGACTTATCCATCCCCCTGTCTACCTAACTTTTCCATCTGATGCCCCGTAGGGTTTTTCCCTCACACAAGGAGTCTAGAAGCAGGTAGTGTGTGGCATTGAGTCGGCAGCTCAGGCATTTCAGAGCTGAGGTCTCTGTGGCTCTCTTGGCCTTTCCCTTGTGGTGGCATGAAGACAGCTGGAGAGCCAGCCATTCCATCGGTCTTCTGGACAGGAAGAAAGAATAGGGGCAAAAGGACCCTAAGAAGAGTCTTCCTAGAAACTACACCCAAGCCAACGACTTCCACTTCCATCTGCCTGGACAGTCCTTTGTGAAGCGTGGCAGAGTGTCCTGTCTGTATACAGGTTTAGTAGGTGGGCTGCCATCCCCATTGTTGGGAACAAGAGGAGGAAAAAGGAACAAGAGGAGACCCCTTACCTGACTGAATCAGGCTTCTCCCCATTTGCACCCCTATTTCTCTCAGTCCTTCTGATGAATCCTCACCCACATCCAGAATGATCTTTTCTTACATGATTCTCCAGTTCCATTCCCCTCACCAGTGCCCTTACCAGCGGTCTGCCCCAACCCAGATGCCCCTAGGTAAGACTCACTGGCCTGGAGGATAAAATTCCCGGTCTGGCATTCAAGATCCTGGAGTAATTAGTATTATCTCTAGAGACTGAAAAGTCTTTCTTTTTGCCACAGTGTTCCTGGTGGGTTTCACACAAATGCAGGCATCCTTGAGGGGGAAGGGTGGCTGGTAACAGAGAAATTAAAAAACAAACACATTAGCTCTGGCCTGTCCAGATAATGAATAGAGGAGAAGATTCTCTATCTCACTGATTTATTTATTTATTTTTAAATTACTTTATTGTTGTTCAATTACAGTTGTCTGCATTTCCCCCTCACAATTCCCCCCCACCCCAGTCAAACCCACCTCCCTCCCTTTCGCCCACCCTCCCC
>VMDR010002650.1:0-86721 GCA_007922815.1 Macrotus californicus
GTGGGGAGAGAGGGGGAAAAGGTACAGGGAATAAGAAGCATAAATGGTAAATAGAAGATAGACAGGGGGAGGTTAAGAATAGTATAGGAAATGTAGAAGCCAAAGAACTCATATATATGACCCATGGACATTAACTAAAGAGGGGGAATGTGGGTGGGAAGGGGTGTGCAGGGTGGAGGGGAATATAGGGGGGGAAATGGGACAACTGTAATGGCATAATCAATAAAATATATTTAAAAAAAAAAAAGATTACTCTATTCAGACAAGCTATCATTTAGAATTGGCAGATAAAGTGCTTTCCAGGTAAGGTCAAGTTCAAGGAGTTCATCATCACCAAGCCCTTGTTATATGGAATGTTAAAGGGACTTATCTAAGAAATAGAAGGAGATAAAAAATAGAAACAATAAAATGACAACAAACTCACAGTTATTAACAACTAAACCTAAAACAAAAACAAAAACGAACTAAGCAAACAACTAGAACAGGAACAGAATCACAGAAATGGAGATCACACAGAGGGTTATCATCAGGGGAGTGGGTGGGGAGAGAGGGGGAAAAGGTACAGGGAATAAGAAGCATAAATGGTAAATAGAAGATAGACAGGGGGAGGTTAAGAATAGTATAGGAAATGTAGAAGCCAAAGAACTTATATATATGACCCATGGACATGAACTAAAGAGGGAGAGTGTGGGGGGGAAGAGGTGTGCAGGGCGGAGGGGAGGGGTGGGAAGATGGAACAACTATAATAGCATGATCAATAAAATATATTTTAAAAATATTTTGTCACAAAATAAAAATATTAACAAAATAATGTGTTAAATAACAATTTACTTCATTTCTATAAAATGAAAAATATGCACTGTCTAAATATCCTTTGAGAATATGAATTTAAAGATACAGAAAACTGCTTGTGGTATAAAAGATTAAGTAAAAAAGGCAGATGACAAAACAGTACAAGCTGAGTGACTTTATTTTTATAAAAGCATAATACACACAACATATGTATCTGCACAGGAACAAAACTGGAAGAAAATATTTCACAATTTCAAGTGCCTTTCTGGGTAATTTTAATTTGCTCATCGTGCTTTTTCAAGTGTTCCAATTCAACAATGAAAATGTATGACAATCATAAAAACAACATTAAAAGAGAAAAATCAGCGGCAGGGCGGGGCTTCCCAAAGGGCACTATGTCATCCCAGGCCTTTTCACTGGAAAGTGACTGCATGCTCTCCCTTTGTCTGTAGTGTCCTCCCAAGCAATCCAGGGTTTCTTTCCTTGGTTTAGGGGTGGCCTCCTTCAGAACCCCCCACCTAGTAGCCCCTTTCCTTGACATTAGATCCTAGTTGGCCTCTGTTTGGCTTCAGTAGTGTTCCCTCCCTCCCAGCTTCCCTGGGATGAGTCTCTTTAAGCACCCATGGGCCTGGGCCAGCAGCTTTTGGACTTAACTGATTTATTAGGCAATGACTTTATACAACCTTATCCCTCCCCTGACAGCCTGAGGCTGCAATGTCACATGTTGCCAATAGGTGGTGCTGCCTAACTCAAAAGCACTCTTGCCCAAGGGTTCTGAAGATAAGATTTCAGGAATCATTAAAATAGTAATTGCTGGCCCTTGCGCTGGTTGTGTGGTTGGAGAATCGTCCTGTAAACTGAAAGGTCTTGAGTTCGGTTCCAGGTCAGGGCACATCCTGGGTTGTGGGTCCAGTCCCCAATGTTTCTCTCCCTCTCTTCCTCTTTCTCAAAAATTAAATAAATAAAATAATAATTGCTGAACATAGCATGGCTACTGGACATAGCATTACTACATAAGGGCATGGGGACACATTTACCACCTACCGTTGCCATTCAGTACCAAAAATGTAAGTGGACAAAAGTCTCAAAATAAAGACAGTCCCAGAAATTGAATAGGTTTGCCCTGACCAGTGTGGCTCAGTTGATTGGGCATCATACCACCAAAAAAAAGAAGTCGCCGGTTTGATTCCTGATCAGGTTACATATGGTGGGTTCGGTCAATGTTTCTCTCTCATTGATGTTTCTCTTCCTCTCATTCTCCCTCCCTTCCCCTCTCTCTAAATTAATAAATAGTTTTTAAAGAAATTGAATAGGTTTCATTTTAAGAAAAACCCACTTGCATGGTTCTTATTCTTTTTTTAAAGGGTTTAATTATTTATATTTTAAGTATATTTTATTGATTATGCTATTACAGTTATCCCAATGTTTTTCTCCCCTTAATACTCCCTCTTCCCTGAACCCCCCTGCCCTCCAGCACCCCACCTCCTTAGTTCATGTCCATATAAGTTCTTTGGCTTCTACGTTTCCTATACTATTCTTAACCTCCCCCTGTCTATTTGTACCTACTATTTATGCTTCTTATTCCCTGTACCTTTACCCCCATTCTCCCTCTCTCCCTCCCTGCTGATAACCCTCATGTGATCTCCATTTTTGTGATTCTGTTCCTGTTCTAGTTATTTGCTTCATTTGTGTTTGTTTTTTTTTTTTTAGGTTCAGTTGTTGATAGTTGTGAGTTTGTTGTCATTTTACTGTTTGTATTTTTTATCTTCTTCTATTTCTTAGATAAGTCCCTTTAACATTTCATATAACAAGGGCTCGGTGATGATGAACTCCTTGAACTTGACCTTACCTGGGAAGCACTTTATCTGCCCTTCCATTCTAAATGATAGCTTTGCTGGATAGAGTCATCTTGGATGCAGGTCCTTGCCTTTCATGATTTGGAATACTTCTTTCCAGCCCCTTCTTGCCTGTAAGGTTTCTTTTGAGAAATCAGCTGACAGTCTGATGGGCACGCCTTTGTAGGTTACCGTCTCCTTTTCTCTTGCTGCCTTTAAGACTGTCTCTATCTTTAATCTTGGGAAATTTAATTATGATGTGCCTTGGTGTGTGCTTCCTTGGGTCCAACTTCTTTGGGACTCTCTGGGCTTTCTGGGCTTCCTGGAAGCCTATTTCCTTCACCAGATTGAGGAAGTTTTCCTTCATTATTTGTTCAGATAAGTTTTCAATTTCTTGGTCTTCCTCTTCTCCTTCTGGCACCCCTATGATTTGGATATTAGAGTGCTTAAGTTGTCCCATAGGTTCCTAAGCCTCTCCTCATTTTTTTTAATTCTTTTTTCTTCATTCTGTTCCAATTGTTCCAATTGGATGTTTATTTCTTCCTTTTGTTCCAAATTGTTGATTCAAGTCCTGGTTTTCTTCCCTTCACTGTCGATTCCCTGTATATTTTGCTTTATTTCACTTTGGATAGCCTTCATTTCTTCCTTCATTATGCAGCTGAGCTCAATCAGTTCTGTGAGCATCCAGATTACCAATATTTTGAACTCTGCATTAGATAAGTTGTCTATTTCTTCGTTGCTTAGCTCTTTTTCTGGAGTTTGGATCTGTTCTTTCATTTGGGCCATATTTCTGTGTCTCCATGCACCTGTTATGTTGTAAGGGCGTGGGAACCTTAGGTATTTGCCAGGGTGGAGCAACCCTCTTTGCCATGTTCTAGCTCTGTCTGTGGGGGAGGGATCAGAGAGGGAACAACGCCCCTCTCTTGCTCTGCTCTAGCCTCACTTCCAATGAACTCTCTTGTGAGACTGGGAGTTTCTCCCACTGTGTTTCACCTTTTCCTCTATTTTGCAACCAAATTCAACCATTTCTGTGAGCATCCTGATTACCAGTGTTTTGAACTCTGCATCTGATAGGGTGGCTATCTCTTCATCGCTTTGCTTTATTTTTTCTGGAGTTTTAATCTGTTCTTTTATTTGGGCCATATTTTTTTTGTCTCCATATGCCTGTTACACAGTAAGGGGCAGAGCCTTAGCTATTCTCCAGGGCAGGGCAACCCAGGTCAGTGCATTGTGGGGCTGTATGTTGGGGAGGGGTCTGAGAGGGAACAATGCCACTTGCTCAGCTCTCAGTGGGCTTTCAGTAACTTCCTATGCTACCCTCATGCAAATTTTGCCCTTCTGGTGCTGGTTCCCAGGTGGGTGAGTTTATGTATGTTCTAGGACCCTGTGGGTCACTCCAACAAACTCTCCTGTGAGGCTGGGACTTGCTCCTACCACCACAACCCCCACAAGTTTTTTCAGTCAGAGATTTTGAGGCTTTCTTTTCCTGCATTGGAACCTTGGGTTGCATGATCTGTCTTGCTCCCCAGTTGTTTCTCCTGGGTTATCTGTGCCCGAACGTGGTACCACCTGCTCCACTAGCTGCCACATCACCCGCACAGTCCTCCAGCTGCCACTTTGCGGCAGTCCTCTGCACCCTGGCTACCTGGCTCCACCCCTCCTACCAGTCTAGATGAAGGTTTCTTCTTTAACTCCTTGGTTGTCCGACTTCCATACAGTTTGATTTTCTGGCAGTTCTGGTTATTTTTTGTTTCTAAATTTCTTGTTGTCCTTCTTTTGGTTGTGCAAGGAGGTACAGTGCATCTACTTATGCCTCCATCTTGGCCAGAAGTTATATATTGTTTTTAAATTGGTTGTGATCCTTCTTTTGGTTGTGTGAGGAAGTGAAGCATTTCTACCTATGCCTCCAACTTGGCCGGAATCTTCCAACATTCTATTTATTTATTTTTAGAGAGGGGGGAAGGGACGAAGAAAGAGAGGGAGAGAAACATCAATGTGTGTTTGCCTCTTGTGCACCTCCCTACTGGGGACCTAGCCCAAAATCCAGGCATGTGCCCTGACTGAGAATCGAACCAGTGACCCTTTGATTCACAGCTAGCACTCAGTCCACTGAGCCACACCAGCCAGTGCATGGTTCTTATCATTTCACCTCAGACCAGTGAAAATTTGACCCCACCAGCACTGGCCCCAGAGTGGACTTCAGGAACTGTCACTCTAGACAAGGATTCCAGGAATTGGTGGTTCCTCCATTCTCCAACGTCAAATTCTGTAAAAATTAATTTTCTTCAAATTATGAATGTGTTTCTGCTCCCCGTGTGCATCAAGACACACATACTGTCTTTCCTCCAGTCATGGCTGCAGTGGAGCAGCGAGCCGCTTTTAAGCATTCATCTCTCGTAAAAACAAAGATCTGACCAGGTAATTTCCCTGCTTGTTCTCCTCTGCTGTCTCCCTTTGTCCACAAAATCAGAGAACTCAGCATTTCACACCAGTGGCTTCATGGTCCAGGCCTGCCTCAGCCGCCCAGGACCACATAAAACACCTGTAGCCCACCCCCAGAACACAAACAGATGGGTGCTAGCCTTACCAACGTCAGCACTCAGCCAGTTTGCACCTCCACAGCTTTGCAGATGCAGTTCCCGCCACCTGCAGTGTTTTCAGGCCTTCTCACCTTCCTGGCATACGTGGTTCTTCCCATCAAGTCAGCATAATGTCACCTCCTCCAGGGAGCCACCTCCTCTGCTCTCAAGACACCTGGCATATAATCACCTGAGAGCACACGTCATCTTGCTGTAGTGTCCCAGTCTGCCAGGGCACCAACGGTTCAACCGCGTGCCCTCTTCAGGGCTGACCACAGAGAAGGTGCCCAGTGAGTCCTTGCTGATTTATTGAGCTCTTGGAATGTATTTTCATGACATGCAAACCCTCCCCATGGAATGGCAGCAGCTATGGCCAACGTTAGACCAAAGGCTTTTTTTTTTCCTGGCCATGGTCTTCACTGAACTATGGGTGATAGTTAAAATAGCAAGGCCATGAGGGTCCAAATTACCAAGAGTACAGTCACTTCCATGGGGAGAATTTTTAAGATGAGAGTAGGCTATTGCTTCTAGGCGTTCACAATGGGCAGTCACAAAGTTGTTAGGAGTTCCACAGAGTGAAAAGAGGCCTGGGGCTGCAACAATGGTGGCCGTATCAGTGGAACTGTATTCTTTAAGGAGTGTGGAGACGGGAGGTGAAGTACAACTTTTACAGGGGCCTAATTTCAGCTCTCGGGTATGTTGCCCTACAGGGGATTGTAAGAATTCAGGTAGGACTCCTGGAAGTGGTTTTCCCAACATCTAATAGTGCTTTTGAAGTGTCACTTCCCCCGATGGAGTGGGTTGTATCAATGCAGGTGTTATTTGGAGTGCAGTTAGGATCAGAGTTAGAGTAAGATACCATGTTAGACCAATTTAAGGCCTTAAATATGGATTCCTCAGTTAAAGAACTGAGGGAACTTGGTGCCGGCGAGGGAGGCCACGCCCCAAAATGGATCTGTAGCTCCTACGTGAGTTTCACTGCAACGTGGAGCACATCCCAAGGTTTGGTTACATAGGAGGGAGGTGGTGTTATAATGGAAGGTGAAAGGGGAAAGAGGTGTTAAGTGAAAACATGAAAGGGGGAATTCCATCCCCCTATGACCTCTAAAGGAAGGAAGGGGACATGCTTGAACAGTGTAGGAATTTAAAGCCTGCTGAAAGGAGTTATTACTAATAGGGTAGGTTCTAGTTTGAGTATGTATTCCAGAGGGGGACTCCAGATTGGGGTAGCAGATCCAACACCTGGCCAAATTTTCCCCAGCGACCAAGATTCTAGAGGCATTTATTAGGAAGTTATTGTCCCAGTCCTTAGCATAAGATTCGGGCAAGGCTAAGAATTAAAATTAGAAGTGGGGATGGGGTGGAGTCCCCCCCCCACCCATTCATAGCGCAGTGTTAGCCCGGGCTGATATTTAACAGTGTGGCAATGCAAACGTCAGCAACGTAGCTTTCTTGCTCCGTGGTAGGCCCTCTACTGGCTCACAAGCGTAGGTGGGTTTCTGGGTCCCTTGCCAGTTCTGGGATGAGCCCAAGTTGACAGGTGCTGGCTTCACCCAGGAAATACAGACCCAACTAGCAACCCCTAGTAGCTTCACAGCCATGGGGGTACTTAGGATAACCTAGTAGGGTCCCTTCCATTTTAGGTTAAGTTGATGTGTAGGGGATCCCTCTCTCCAAGTTTTGAGAAGTACTCAATCTCCTGGAGATACAGGAGCCTGGGATTCTCCTTTGGGAGTTGGCAAGACTTTGTTTCCATATTCCTATAATGGCTTTTGTGCTTGTCCTAAGTTTATTGTATGCTTAATTCCTTGATGGGTCTTTGCATCAAATATTAAATCTAGAGTTGATAAAGGCCTACCATATCGCATGTCAAATGGACTGAGTCTAGTGGCCTCAGGGGAGTCCCTGTTCTCATCAGGGCAATAGTAACTTAACTCAGTTCTCAGAAGTCTCCTGACAGAGTTTTGCTGATGTTCTTTTTAAAGTTCGATTCGCCCGCTCTACCTTCCCAGAGGACCAAGGTCTCTAAGCAGAATGGAGGTAATATTTTATGCCTAAAACCTCAGACACTGACTGAGTGATCTTAGATCTAAAGGATGGCCTGCTATCACTTTGTGGGGAGCATGGGAGATTAAACCAGGGCATCGATTCTTCTAAGAGAGCTTTTACTATTTCTATGGACTTCTCCATCCTTGTTGGAAAGGTCTCAATCCACCCAGTGAAGATGTCTATCAAGACGAGTAGAGATTTATAACCTCCAGGAGGAGGCATTTGGGTAAAGTCAATCTGCCAGTCTTCTCCCAGGTAGGTGCCCCTTCGCCAAACAGGCTTTAGCAATGAGGGAAGGGATGGCTTTTGCCCAGCATTGTTGTAGGTACAAAGAATAAAGGCCTGTCAAATATTCTTTACAGTTGTTAGTTTTTTGCCTGCAAATAATTTGTTAACTAATGTTGTAGCATCTATTCCTATGTGGAAGGAGTCATGTAGGGCCTTTAAAATTTTTCATTGAGAGGCCTGGGGAAGGACAAGTTACTGGCCAGGGCCCTTCCTGGATACCCACTTGCTCTCTAGCCCAAGGTTTCTGTTTAAATGTGTACTCAGGCTTCAAGTTAGAATTGTCTACAGATGGGAATAAGGCTAATTCTGTGACAGGCCTCTGAGCTGCCTTCTTAGCCTCTTCATCTGCCTTGCTATTTCCTTTGGTAAGAGAGGGCATATCCTTCTGGTAGACCCTACAATGTATAAATGCTACTTGTTGAGGGAGTTTAACTGCTTCTAAGACTTAAAATTTCCTGTCTACGTTTAATGAGGGAATTCCTTCTGGTAAGGGGCCCCCTTTCTTTTTTTTTTAATTATATTTTATTGGTTATGCTATTACAGTTGTCCCAGTTTTTCCCCCTCTGCCTCCCTCCACCCAGCACCCCCTACTCCCGCAGGCTATCCCCACACCATTGTTCATGTCCATGGGTCATGAGTTTAAGTTCTTTGGCTTCTCCATTTCCTATACTGTACTTTATATCCCCAAGGCTATTCTGTAACTACCAGTTTGTACTTCTCAATCCTCTCACCTCTTCACCCATTCTCCCACACCCCTCCCATCTGGCAACCATCAAAACACTCTCTGTAACAATGATTCTGTCTCTGTTGTTCTTGTCTGCTTAGTTCGTTTTTTAGATTCAATTGTTGATAGGTATGTATTTATTGCCATTTTATTGTTCACTGTTTTGATCTTCTTTTTCTTAAGTCCCTTTAACATTTCATATACTAATGGTTTGGTGATGATGAAATCCTTTACTTTTCTCTTGTCTGGGAAGCTCTTTATCCACCCTTCAATTCTAAATGATAGCTTTGTGGGGTAGTTGTCCCAGAGGCAATCTTGGCTGTAGGTCCTTGCTTTTCATGACTTTGAATATTTCTTGCAAGTCCCTTCCAGCCTGCAAAGTTTCTTTTGAGAAATCAGCTGATGGTCTTATGGGAACTCCCCTGTAGGAAACTAACTTCTTTTCTCTTGCTGCTTATAAGACTCTATCTTTAACCTTTGGCATTTTAATTATGATGTGCCTTGAAGTGGGCCTCTTTGCTTCCATCTTGTTAGGGACTCTCTGTGCTTCCTGGATTTACATGACTATTTCCTTCACCAAATTGGGGAAGTTTTCTTTCACTATTTTTTCAGATGGAGTTCCAATTTCTTGTTCTTTCTCTTCTCCTTCTGGTACCTCTATGATGCTAATGTTGGACCTCTTGCAGTTGTCCCAGAGGCTGTTTACACTATTCTCATTTTGGGGGATTCTTCTTTCATCTCGTTGTTCTGCATGGTTGTTTTTTGTTTCCTTATGTTCCAAATCATTGATCTGATTCTCGGCTTCATCCCCTCTACTGTTGTTTCCCTGTAAATTGTTCTTTATTTCTGTTAGTGTATCCTTCATTTCTGACTGAATTGTTTTTATGCTGTTGAGGTCCTTACTAGGTTCCTTGAGCATTCTTATAACCAGTGTTTTGAACTCTGCATCTGATAGATTGCTTATCTCCATTTTGTTTAGTTCTTTTTCTGGAGTTTTGATCTGTTCTTTCATTTGGGCCATATTTCTTTGTCTCTTCATTTTGGCAGCCTCCCTGTGTTTGTTTCTATGTGTTAGGTAGAGCTGCTTTGACTCCATGTCTTAGGATAGTGGCCTAATGTAGTAGGTGTCCTGTAGGGTCCAGTGGCACAGCCTCCCAGATCACCCAAGCTGGGTACTTGAGGTGTGCCAACTATGTGGGCTGAGTACACCCTCCTCTTGTCATTGAGCCTTGGTTGCTCTTGGCAGGTTAATGGCTGGGAGGGATACCCAGGCCAGTCAGCTGCAAGGATTGACTGTGACCACTGATCACCAACCTTCAACCTCCATGGAAGATCAGCTATGCAAGGGCAGTGTGGTGGTGCTCCAACATGGTCTGTAGCTGTCCAGTGGGTGCACAGGCCCTGGGGTTTCTCAGGTGGTGCAGGCCCAGGTCAGCCCTCACCTGTGTTTTTCCTGGGGTCACCCTGCCTGACCTATAGACCAATCTGAGATGGTTGCTACTTGTGCTGGGCTTGGACACTCCCAGGCAAAGTCAGGCTGTGAATCTAGGCTGGCTGCTCCTAGTGCCAGGCCTAGGGCCACTTAGCAAGAAGTATGGGGGCTGGGGGCTCACTGAGGCCAGATGTTGCTTGTTTGAAAGGATTTACTAAGTTGTGAAGTATGAGCCAAGACCGCCATTCATATGGAAAAGCTACCATTAACAGCTATAAATCGAGTGGGATGGAGCCTCAGGGGATCTCCAGGTTGGGGCAAACAGTGTTAGCCAGGTTGATAGAGTCTCAGATATGGCTCCGTCTGCAGGCTCTGTGGCTCTGGCCACTTTTCAGTTTGAGAGAAAACTGTCTCCCAGCTCCTGCCTTGATCCCAAACACTTCAGTTTCTCCTTGCATGCCACTGGTGCCTTTCAAGCTGCTACCCCAGTGCTAGAGCTCAAAGGGAGTGAGTCTGAGTAAGTTGGTGTGTGGGTTCTTTAAGAAGAATGGCTTGAGCCCTGGCTGGTGTAGCTCAGTGGATTGAGCGTGGGCTGTGAACCAAGGGGTCACCAGTTCGATTCCCAGTCAGGACACATGCCTGGGTTGTGGGCCGGGTCCCCAGTATGGGGTGCATGAGGGGTGGCCACACATTGATGTTTCTCTCCCTCTCTCCCCCTCTCTCTCCTTCCCTTCTCCTCTCTCTAAAAATGAATAAATAAAATCTTAAAAAAAAAAAAAAGAGGAATGGCTTGGGACTCCAGAAGTTTCTTCCACCTACTCAATCCCTGCTGGTTTTCACAGCCAAAAGTTGAGGGGACTTATCATCCTGGCACTGGACCCCTGGGCTGGGGGGCCTGGTGTGGAGCTGGAACTCCTCACTCCCAAGATATCCATCCTGAATTTTGACCTGCCACATGTAAATGTGGGACTAGCCTATTCTGGGTCTCCGTCCCTCCTACCAGTCTGGATGGATGTGATTTCCTTAATTCCATAGTTGTCATACTACCATTCAACTCACTTTATGCTGGTTCTGAGTGATGGTTGTTTTGTAATTTAGTTGTAATTTTGATGTGGTTGTGCAAGGAGGCGAACCATGTTTACCTATGCTGCCATCTTGACTGGAAGTCCCCCTGCCTTTCTTTCCAGATGGCAGCATGAGTGTGCAGAACAAGGAAGGCATATGTGGAATCCATATAGTTATTAATCCTTTTTCCTTGTCCTAGAATGAAAGCTCAGGTAAGGACTGTAATTTCAGCCTTTTGGGCTGAGGTTGAGGGTGGAAGGGGTTGTGCCCCAATGGTGTCTGTCATAAACTAGCTACTGCATATCCAGCCTTTTGCTGCCCATTCTGTGCAAAGCTGCTTCTATCAATGAACCACCTTCGTCAGGGCTTTCTAAGGTTTGGTCTAACAAGACAGTTCTACTGGAGTAGGTCAGATAAATCATCTTTGAGCAGGAATGAGTTAAGTCTGGAGATGGTTCTCTGGGCATTAAGAAGGCTGGATTTAAGGTGTTACAGGTTTTTACAGTTACTTCAGGATTGTCCAGAAGGGCTTGTTATCTGGTTAATCTATTTCCTGTGTACCAGAGATGCCCTTTCATTTCTAATACCTCCTAGACTTGATGTGGAGTTAGAACCTCTAACTTTTGTCCAAGAGTTCACTTAGCAGCTTCTCCAGTTAACATGGCTGTAGCTGCAACTGCTCTTAGACATGGGGGCCACCCGGTTGCTGCACTATCCAGCTTCTTAGAGAAACATGAAACCTGTTGAGGTTTGTCTCCTAGTCACTGGACTAAGACCCTGAAGGCTATTCCCTGCTTCTCTGCCATGCATAAAGAGAAAGGCTTGTTGAAGTTAGGGATGCCTGGGGCCAGGGCCTCAGCTAGGCCGTGCTTGATTTTATTAAAGGCCTTAATCATGTTCCTTTTCCTATATAATGGATTCAGTATCTGGCCCCTTAGTAGCCTCATATAAAGGCTTTGCAATTAGGCCAGAGCTTGGGGTCCAAATTCTGCAAAATCCAGCCATTCCTAAAACAAAGTAGAGTTGTTGTTTGGCAGTGGGTGGTGTTAGCCCAGTGATTGCTTTTATTCTCTCTGGTGACAGACGTCTAGATCCTGGTGTTAGGACATGTCCTAAATAGTTTACTTTCTCTCTAGTAATTTGGGCCTTTTTCTTAGAGACTCAATATCCCCAGTCCCAAGGAAGTTCAGAATTTGGATACTGTTACCATCTGAGGCTTCCTTTGAGGGGCTACAGATTAGGACATCATCTACATATGGTCAGACTGCTCCTTCTTGTAGTTGTCAGTGTTAGGTTCTTTTCTAATGCTTTTACAAACAGTTGCGGGCTGTCCAGGTATATTGTTGATGGGTCATTGTTAGGTTCTTTTCTAATGCTTTACAAACAGTTGCGGGCTGTCCGGATATATTGTTGATGGGTCATTGTTAGGTTCTTTTCTAATGCTTCTACAAACAGTTGCGGGCTGTCCAGGTATATTGTTGATGGGTCATTGTTTTGGGGTCTGTCCACTCAAATGTAAACAGGTATTGGGAATTTGCATCCTGCAAAACAAGGCACCTTTTAAGTCTAAAACAGTATATACCCTGGAGCATAGTGCGGAACTTGAGTTAGCATGGCGTAAGAGTTGGCCACAAGGGGGTGTAGGAGAGTGACAGCCTCATTAACTAGCCTTAAGTCCTGGACCAACCTGCACCCCTCTGTCAATTTAAGAATGGGGAGGGTTGGAGCATTGCAGGGGATTGACACGCCACCAGCAGCCTGTGTGTTATGAATTTCTTGATGATGGGCTGCAGACACTCCAGGCCCTCCTGCTTGATGGGGTATTGTTTTCTACGGGGTTGGGCTGTCCCAGGCTTTAGGTGAATTCGAACTAGTTGGAGAGTCCTGGCTTTTCCAGAAACCCCAGAGTCCCAAACTAGGGACTCACTTTTTGTAAAATTTGCTCTGGAATGCCATTTTACTTCTTATTTTCATTGGCTAACATAATTTTGAGGATCTTAGCTGAAACCCCCTGAAACTTCAAAATGGTCCCTAATCTGGCCAAGAGGTCCCATCCTAGCAACAGTAGAAGGCATTGTGGAAAAATTAGGAAAGTATGTTTAAAAATTTGGCTTTCAAATTGACAGGTGACGGGGTTATGAAAAAACAAGTTTGAGATTTTCCTTCAATTCCTACAGTATTAATTTAGAGGAGAGAGTTCCAGTGTTGAGGACAGAGTAAGTGGCCCTGATATTAACAAGGAAATTAACTTTCTTACCTGCCAGATCAAGGGTCACCCGGGATTCCTCAGCAGAAATCAAGATGCTGCTGCAGGTTGGGACCAACCAGTTCCCGGGCACCCTCAGGCCTCAAGTGCTGCCATGGCCTTAGGTGATGGCCCCTGTCTACTCTGGGAATGGGGGCAGTCTACCTTCCAGTGCCAGGGGTCAGGGTTCGCACCTTTGCACATCGGACATGGCTCTGGGCGTGGCCTAGTGTAACCCCTTGTCCCATATCCAGGGCATTTGCACTTAAAGCATGTTCGCTTTTTTTGTGGTTGGCCCTTTTGTGGCTTCCCCAGGTTACCCTGAGGTGGCTGGACATTGCCAATGGTGCGAACGGCCAGCGTTACTAGTTTGCCTGCTCTTCCTTCCTCTTTTTCTCACACTGGCTGCTCTTCCTTTTCCTCCAAATCATGATTGTTAAAGACTGAGAAGGCAGTGTCTATCAGCTGGGCCATAGGAGTTTGTGGGCCCACTTGTAATTTCTGAAGCTTTCTATGAGTATCTGGAGCTGGCTGACTAATAGTGTTTCCATTGATACTTGGCCTTCCAGAGAGGGTGCATCTAGGTTAGGATACATCTGGAATGCCTCTACTAGTTGATTGCAGAAGAGAGAGGGGTTCTCCTCCTTTTCCTGTGTTACTTCTCTGACTTTATCATAATTTGCTGGCTTTTTAATACAATTTTATTCCAGCCAATAAGCACTGTGTCATGGTGTTTTAATTTCTGAGCCCTCCTGCTGTTACAGTCCCAGCTGGGCTCTTGATCAGGCACCATCTGAGCTGCTGGTCCTACATCATTGGGATTTTGAGCATGTCATTAGACTGCATATTTGTGAGCCTTTTACCAAATTTGTTGCTTCACTTCTGGAGAGCAATAAGTGGTTAAAATTATATAGAGGTCTTGCCCTGGCTGGTGAGGCTCAGTGGATTGAGTGCTGGCCTTCGAACCAAAGGGTCACTGGTTCAATTCCCAGTCTAGGGCTCATGCCTGGGTTGTGGGCCAGGTCCCCAGTAGGGAGCATGTGAGAGGCAACCACACACTGATGTTTCTCTTCCTCCTTTCCCCTCTCTCTAAATATAAATAAATAAAATCTCTTTAAAAAATTATATAAAGGTCTCTCCAGGACACGGCAAAGGCAAGAGTTAGGGTTTGAAAATCACTAATGAAGCGTGAGGGATCTTCAGTAAAGTTTCCTAGTCTGTCTTTGCACCGCTGCAGACCAGTTATCGAAAAGGGCACATGTACCTGCATAGGACCTCTTGTGCCTGCTATTTCTCTTAGGGGAAGGGGGGCAGGAGCAGTGAGGAGTATGAGGTTCTGCTCCGAGTATGCCCCTCTGGCTTAAGTTTCTCTTCAACTGGTAATTCTGGGAGCATTGGAGAGCAGGGTAGAGGAGCAGAGTAGGAGTGGCTGTGACCGGGGGATCGAGGCCCTGGGATTCTGAGACCCACTAGCCTCCCCCTGAGAGGCAGGTGGGAAACTTAAGAGGGGGACATCTAGAATACCATTGTTAGCTCGTGAAAGAGCCACCTCCTTCGGCTCAGAGTGAAGAGATGCATTTTGATGCAATGCCATGAAGGCTTGAACATAGAGGACCTCTGACCGCTTGCCTAACCTCTGACAGAACAGTCTAACTGGAGTATGGTGGTGTAATTTTTGCCCCATTTCCAGGCCATATTTCCCCATCTCCCACCTTATACTGAAGCCAGGATGTATTACAAAAGAAAATTAGCCTCTTCTTCATGAGATTTTCAGGGTCGAATTTACCCCAACTTCTAAGAATGTTACTGAAAGGAACCCATGGTGGGGCCCAGATACTGTCACCTCCCCCGGGGTCTTCCTGTACTAGGTTCGTCTTGCCCGCCGCCAGGTGTCAGGAACTGTGGCTCTCAATGCCAGAGTTTGGTAAAAAGGAAAGGAACTATTTATTTAAAGTTATACAGGTTTAGAGTAACAGCAGAATGTTGCTGTTAAAATCCCAAAGTCCCTTTAAAACACCCGCAAACACACACACACACAGTCCTGCCTTTCCCCCCTTTGCCCAACCAGGCCAGTCAGGGACACCGCATCTCGGGAAAAGAAGTAGACCTTCCTAGCTCAGCTAGACTCCCGGTTCCTCCCAGTCATCCGTGCTCAGCGGCCAGGTCTCCTGTGGTCCCCAGCACCATCAGCTATGACTCTGCAGCAATCTCCACTTCTTCATCCAGACCCACGTGGTAGCTTCTCATGGTGAAAGTAAGAGTCCTTTCACCCCTTCCTTCCCTCATGGTCTCGCGTTGTCCTTCCCATCTAGTCCTGCATTGTCTCCCCTTCCTGGTGACACCCACCTTTAGTTTAAATCCCAGCCTGTGCTGTCCTCGGTAACCCCGTTTCCAACTCTTCCCACAACTGGCTACACCTGCTAGCACTCTCCTATTTTTCTGCCTGTCTTGGCTGCCATAGTTAGTCTGGCAGGTGTGGCCCCGTGGCCTGGAGGGAACCATCTCCAGGCTCTCACGCAGGCATTGCGGTGAGGGGAGCTGCCTCCCAGCTATATCACGGGTCGAAGTCATGCCCATCTCCCTAGTGAGCCTGCTGCTGATATGAAAAGTAACTCTCAATGACCCGTCTCTATTTCTCCCATCCCCCAGCCAGGCTTGTGGGATATCCTGTATTCCCAGACACCCCAAGTTCTGGACCCCATTACAAATCCCCCCTTTGGGGATCCTGGGGCCTCCCAGCCTACACCCTGTTACAAGAATGCATCCCAACAGCGATCCTGTGAGGAAAGAGGGAGTATTTCCCATCTTGTCCGTGGTGTACCTAGGAAAAGAAAAAAAAGAGTGGAACTCCCTGGCTCCCTAGAGGCACCCTCCTCCATTTGCCCAAGGAGTTTTCTTTTTTAAAAAAATGTATTTTATTGATTATGCTATTACAGTTGTCCCATTTCCCCCTCTTTATCCCTCCCTGCCCTGCACACCCCCTTCCACCCACATTCCCCCTCTTTAGTTCATGCCCATGGGTCGTATATATAATTTCTTTGGCTTCTACATTTCCTATACTATTCTTAACCTCCCCCTGTCTATCTTCTACCTACCATTTATGCTTCTTATTCCCTGGACCTTTTCCCCCTCTCTCCCCACCCACTCACTACCCTGATGATAACCCTCTGTGTGATCTCCATTTCTGTGATTCTGTTCCTGTTACAGTTGTTTGCTTAGTTTGTTTTTGTTTTAGGTTCAGTTGTTAATAACTGTGAGTTTGTTGTCATTTTACTGTTCCTATTTTTGATCTTCTTTTTCTTAGATAAGTCCCTTTAACATTTCATAGAATAAGGGCTTGGTGATGATGAACTCCTTGAACTTGAGCTTATCTGGGAAGCACTTGATCTGCCCTTCCATTCTAAATGATAGCTTTGCTGGATAGAGTTATCTTGGGTGTAGGTCCTTGCCTTTCATGACTTGGAATACTTCTTTCCAGCCCCTTCTTGCCTGCAAGGTTTCTTTTGAGAAATCAGCTGACAGTCTGATGGGCACTCCTTTGTAGATGACTGTCTCCTTTTCTCTTGCTGCTTTTAAGATTCTCTCCTTATCTTTCATCTTGGGTAATGTAATTACAATGTACCTTGGTGTGTTCCTGCCCAAGGAGTTTTCGAGTAGGTTACGGGGTGTCCCGTTATCCCACCATTCTAAGCTACCAGACATCTCTGGGGATACAAAGGCTTGGGGGTGCTGGTCAGCAGAAGACTAAGATTGTAGCTGACCACAGACTAATCATATCCCCTTTGCTGATAGCGAAGCCCAAGGCTCCAATTAAACTGGACACCTTCAGCAAATCTGAGTTTTTACACTTTTGGCCTCAGAGAGGAGCTGGAGAGAGGGGATCATACCAGTCACTTGGTATATTTCCTGGAAAGACTGGAAGCCAATGTAATATTGCTCAACCCAATGAAATAGATCCCAATTGTGGCAACATATTTGCCACCTACGTGGCCTTGGTTCCCTGTGGTCTCGGGGAGTCTACAGACTAAAACATAGAAGGTGTCTAAGGGGGGAGGTAAGCCTGTCTCTGTAAAATCCCAGAGAGGAAGTGACTGACCCAAATCAATTTCCTTCATTCTTCGTGAGGTAGAGGGGGCAGGAGTACTCTATCTTCTCTTCTCTCCAGGCATTTCACAAGCCTGACCTGGGCTGTAAAGGTTCCCGGGAGGACTCTCAGGAGGTATAAATAAAAGGACTCCTGTTCATACTTCAGGTGGATTATGGAGGGTTGAGCCAGGACTTGAATAGGGTGACTAAGGATGGCTTGAAGGAGTTAGGTTAATATTCTCAATGTGATGAACTAGCATGAGGTGCAGTCACCTTTGATAGCAGAGGACTAACAGGTATCCACTGATGGCCTCTGGCCACTGGCACCACAGGCTATGGTGATATAAACAACAGGGGAGGGGATGCCTCTTCTACTCTGGGATAATACCTATAAAAGGGACCCTCCATCTGCAATCTCTGCCTAGGCCCGGAACAAAGGCAGCACTCACCACGTCCGCAGATCCAGCAGGAAGGAGAAAGGTGCAAGTAGAGTGGCCAGAACTTTGCAGAAGGAAGATTCAACAGGGTAGTGATGGGTTTGCAAGAAAGGCTGCTAGTGCAAGGTCAGCCTTAGTGAACGGGTGCCTTGGGGAGTTACTCCCAGTGGCCCCTCTGGAGAGCTGAGAGTTGAAGAGAGGGAGAACAACACAGGGAAGGAACATCATCATATTTTACTGTGTCTCGGGACATGAATGTTGTCTTGTGCCGGGCAGGGAGCCTGGCACCTCTCCCCAGTCCATGACCAGGTACTCCTTACACGGGAGTCTTTTAAGCAGCGGGCACCCTAGAGGCTCTTAACTGCCCGATGCCCACACAATAGCAGCAAACTCTCTTCAAGGGGCCAGGGCATCCACAGGCACAGGAAATGAAATGAAAAGGAGGCAGAGAGAATGTCTGCTCCAGGCATCAGGGCAGAAGGGGCTTGTCTTACCACCCCAGCACTTCCACAGATCCCCTGGCTGGCTCACCGAATGCTGCAGATGGAGACGGGGTCCAGGCTCTTAGTGGTCACAAATAAAGAACTGAACGGACTACACAAAGTTAAGTGACGCAAGTGAGTACTAAGAAAAGAACACTTCCCAAGATGCAGGCATGGGCCACCTCTGACCAGAGTGGCTCCCTTCCTTCAAAAGGATGCAGGCTTTATAGGGCTTTCTTCTGAATTCCTTTGTTTCATTTGGCGGGCTTTTTATGGTGTATGCACAAGTAGTTACGTGACGTTTAAGCTCCTGTGCATGCAATTTCTCACAATGCTCCTTGATAGCCCACTCAGGGGTCAAACCACAACGCTAATTTATTAAAATAGCACGATAATGGAGCAGAGGTGAGTCAGTAGTCCACTACAGCTGCAGAGACCATGTGAGGCCCCTTGCTAGGTGCTGCATTTGGTAACCAGGATGCTGGACACTGGCCGACAGCATGGCGCCTCGGGGCTTCCTCATCCCTATTTCGTCTCCTGCCTCAGGGAGACAGGCCAGAATGTGAAGAAATGAAATGTATGATCGCCATGGCCTATGCGCTAAGCACAGCGTTTTACCCATCTGACCTCACTTAATTCTCACAGCCGTTCCACAAAGCAGGGATCACTCCCCCAGTTCACAGGCTCAGAAGGTTAAGTAACTTTCCACGACCAAACAGCTGAGGATGGAACCCAAGTCTAGGAGCAATGCCCAAATGTCGGCTAATGCTAACTTTTCTTCTTTATACCATGTTTGACTCAATTTCTTAAATTGCAGTTAAATATAATTTACCTCCCATCTTAGTGAACAGGGTAGGGCAGAACCTGTTTGAATCTGAAGGGTCCAGACCTCCCAGGCCTCAAGGCCCATGACACAGACCAACCTGGGGCAGCAGACACACAAAGGGAAACAATCCCGAACGGCCTGTTTTGTTTTTAAGGAACCCAAGGCATCATCTTACTTTATGATTTACCTCTTTTCTTAAAATTCAGATAATATGGTAAAGTCCAAAGGACTGATTTCTTTGGTCCAGTAATTTTCTAAAAACCAGTGAGAGATTAATAATCTATTTTTTTTATTTAGTTTTAGAGAGGGAGAGGAGAGAAGCATCATTGTGTGGTTGCTTCTCACGTGCCTCCTGCTGGGGACCTGGCCTGCAACACAGGCATGTGCCCAGACTGGGAATCGAACTGGTGACCCCTTGCGTCAAAGGCCAGCACTCAATCTGCTGAGCCACACCAGCCAGGGCAATAATCTAATTTTTAACGGGCCACGGATATTAATAGGTAACTCACAGAAAAGGAAATATAAATGACCTAAAATTTTTTATATGTTCTTTCTGCTACTGAACAGGGGACCTGGCCCTGAGCACGTCTGCCCAGGGCCAGCTGGTAGTATGTGGGTTATTGACATTGTGTAGGGAAGATTTCACAAGTTCAGGTGACAAGGAGGGTATGTTTATTAAAGTTGGACACAGTGAGACAAGAAAGGGCCTAGGGTAGAAGCAACAGCAGAGATCCTAGGCTGGGCTGCCTTAACTCACTGGGAAGTCAGATAAGAGGGGACCTTGGGGACAGATAAATTCAGGGGGTTAGCCTGGGATGAGACACCTCTGCCCTTCAGGTTTAGGAAATGCAAGCCTGTGGGGGAAGAAGAGGGAGAAGGCAATGGCTCCAGCTGCTCCCGAGGAAGAGCTATGCCGAGGCCTTTGTCTTGAGGCTAATATCTCTCTTACAAGCAGGAATTTTAGGGAAGGTCTCAGCAGAACATGCATGTTTTCCAGGTGTGCCCTTTCAGGGTCAAGGTCTCTGATTGGTCGGTGCCAGGGCAGTGGGCCGTTAGTCACTGCAGCTGGTCCTGGCATTGCCCAGCTGGTTTTGCTTGTCTGGGCTGGAAGCTGAAATACAACCGAGGCCTAGATGTTATCTCCAAGGAAGTGACCTTGTATATCTGGCTATAGGATGCTTGGCCATTTTGTTCAGCTGTCCGTTCCCGTTCCATTTGTCCTGGCTTCTTACTACCCTTCCTCCCTCCCTCCCTCCCTCCCTCCCTCCCTTCCTTCCTTCCTTCCTTCATTCATTCATTCATTCGAGAAATGCAAATTAAAGCTAGAGAGACACTGTTTCCCACTTGCCAGACTGGCTAGAGCCAGAAAGCTCCCTGAAGCACACAGAACTCTGGCACACCGGTGGCTGGGACAACTGCCCCCAGCTCCGCTCAGGGGAGCGATTCGCCGAGACCCGCCATCACCGCACCCACTCTGACTAGGAGTCGCACTTCTGGGAACTCATCCTTCAGGTGCAAGTGAAGAGTAACCCACTCAGCCGTTTACTGCAGCAGGGGCTGCAGTTGCAAAGGGTTAGAAAAAACAAAATATCCCTTCATCAAAAGGGGCCTGGTTAAATAGATCCTGGTACGTCCACACATCCACGCAACCCGAAACAACAGGAAGCTCTTTGAGTGGCTAGGGAACGCTTCCAAATACTCTTAAGGGAAAAAAACAAGGAACGCATGAGAAAGTGATGATCAAGTCAGCCTCTGTGGAGGGCAGGCAGGCAGCTGGGAGACTTCACCGTATACTCTTCAGTGCCTTTTGAATTTTGAACCATGTGAAACGTCGGTTATTCAGAAAAACAAAATTGAAATACTTATACACACTGAAGCCGTGGCTTAGCTCCCGCTGAGCTACTGTGCTCTCCTGCAGGATATCTTGCCACACGTAGCACTCTGGAGCAAAAACAGGGGGACTGGGACCCACCGACTACACCTGGTGGGGCCTCTGCCTCTCTGCCAGTCCGAGCAGGAAACCCTAGGTCCACGGGTCTGCACTCACGCCCGTTGTCCACAGGTGGTGCTGTGAGGCCCGCTGCTCTGGACAGACGGTGGTGGCCCCGGGGGAGCCCTCAGGCTGCTGACCAACAGGCAAAGACATGCAGGGACAAATGAGTAACATAAAATAGAAACTAATTTTATTTCTCTGAAAGAAGCAAATATCCACTGCGGGGGCAGCGACTTTGGCGACAGAGGCTGGTGGGAATACAAGGAACAGCACAGGGGAAGAGCTGGGTCAGAGGAAGCACTAGGATCGCTCCAGGGCAGCTACCCCCTTGGTCTCCTTCCAACCCTGGGGCCTTGGGCCCTGGTCCCAGCCGGAGAACTATCCGGCACCAATGCTCTGCTTCCTTAGCCACCTCAGGCTATTCCCAGCACAAGATCTTAAGACCAGCCATGTCCCAAACCACTGTCCATGGTGAGGCCACAGGTCACATTCTATCCGACACCCAAATGCCTGCCAGGGGCTCCCTGGAGGCCACCTTGCAGTGTGGCCAACACATCCTCCTGGCCCAGGGTCAAACCTGGCTCTCCCATTGGAAGGACTTGCGGGGCACACTCCAGCCACAGGCTCTACCAGAGTGGATGAAGCCAGAGGCAGGTCAGCCACAGGGCCTGCTGAGGCCACCCCAGGCCTGCCTTCTCGGGGCAACTTCCTGCACCCAGGCTTGGAGCACTGTGGGCCGAACTGAAGTTGCAGGGGCAGCGCTGGGTGAGGAAGGGACAGGCAAGGCAGGGCTCCCATCCTCCTGCTGCCTTGGCCTCGCTCTGCCAGTAGGAACAGCGGGTACAGCAGGTACTCCGGGCCTGGGATAGGCATCTTCCCACCCTTTCAGATGGACAGGCTTCAAGTGATTCCTTCAGGGCAGACCTCTGGCTCTCCAGACATCTCAGCGCCTAGAGGAGGACAACCAGAAAATCTTTCCACCAACAGGGGCTGACGCAAGAGTGCGGGCTGTGCAGGGTCGGGGGGGCCTCTCTGCGACAGGCAGATCGACTGAAAACTGGCAGTCCCAGGCAACGATTTTGGAACTTATGTCCTGGGATGCCTTTCTTCTTTAAAGAATTAAAAATAAGACAGCAGCAGGACTGAGTATTATAGTGTCCAAGGGTGACAGGCCGGCAAAGCCTAAGTTTATCTGGACTCAAATTAGCACGAATTTACTGATGGTGTACGCCAGACTCTGCTGTTAAGTGTGCAAGGGCCTCCCTCATTAGTTCCTCTGATCACGTCTATGAGGTAGGCACTGTCACTCACACACATTTTACAGGTGAGGGCCCTGATGGATGGGGACGCACGCGTAAGCTGACGCTGTGCCTGAGGGGGCGCTGAGCCCCAAACTCCACTGTCCTGCTCTGAATCCCACATCCCACCAGCGCCTCTCCCAGAGGGAGGCTAGAATTTACCCATCTCATCACTTTTTGACTTGATAAAACTTTCATAAATATATTTATACTACGTATCACTATATATTATTTATATAACTTACTGTGTTATACACACACATACTTCCATTATTTATAGGAAAGTAATGGAGTTTTTGGTTAGACATTCCTTTAAAAAGGCATTAAAACTATTAAGTGTTACTTTGAACTATGAAATGCAGAGGTGAGAAATTTATTTAGGGCTGTGTATTTTTACTGATTTTAGAGAAAGAAAGGAAAGGGGGGAGAGAGAGAGAAGGAAATCTGTCGCTCCACTTATTGAGGCATCATCGGGGGATTCTTGTACACGCCCTGACCAGGGATCAAGTCCACAACTGTGGCGTATCAGGAGCACGCTCTTTCTTACCAAGCAAGCTACCTGGCCAGGGCAGAAATATTTATTTAAATCACTGGGTTCTGAGCTGGTGCTCCCTGGAAGCTGCTCAGGGCGCTGCGGGGGGGGCAGGGAAACAAGGCCCCTGTAACCACTGAGGCTCCAACGGCCTCTTTGACTCTCCAGTGCCATGTGAACACGTGGCTGAAAGTCTACATAAAGAGGCTTAAGAAAGACTCCCACCCGCACGGTCGTTCAGGGACTAGGGCCCCACTTCCCTCCTCCCAGCGGGGATGCCCTGTGTCTCTTGGTTGTGTGTGAGGTGCTGAGCTTCTCCCTGGAACGGTGTGCTCAGGGAGGTGACAGGGTGTGGGACTCACTCACTTGTGGTGGACAGAGCCACAGGAGCCCAGCAGGTGACAGCCAGCTTGCTCCAGGTTCCAGTCAAACATCTCCAGCACTTTGTGGCACTCGCCTCTCGGCCGCAGACCCAACCCAAAGAGCTGCTCCACCTGAGGAGCAGAGGGCGGTGCCATGGGACGCACGGGGCCACAGGGCACCGGCCAAGGGTGGGGGCAGAGGAGAACCAGAGAGGGGGAAGGAGTGGGAGGGAGCAGCAGAACCAGTCTTCAGGGGCCCTGCAAACCAGAGCGGGCGGAGGTGGTGGTACCTTCAGATACTGGGCAGCCCTCTGCACGTTCCAGCTGTGGCTCTGCAGGGCCGCCTGGCATTCCTCTGTGGTCACCCCATGCACCATGGCCTGCAGCTGGGCACACCCACCCCCCCTGGTCAGCACCACTTGGGCCCACTCCACTGGGGCCCTCAGGCTCCTCCCCTTCCTTACCCAACAGCGAGGCCTGGTGCTTACCATCTGGACCTTATCTGTTGGCCGTCCAGCCTCTGGCCTGTCCCCAGGGCAGCCCCTCTGTGGCAGCCGAGCAGTGGCCCTCAAGGCTGGTAGCCGGACCCCTGGATTGCTGTTGTTGGTGGAGAAGTTGGCCTTGGGGTCTGGGGCAGCCTGGGGCATGGGTCGAACAGTGGCAGTGGGGGCGGCAGGGGCTGGGGTGCTAGGTGGGGGCAGCAGGGGCACAGGCAGGGGGGCCGGCTCTTCGGGGCTCTGCGCCTCCCGCAGGAATCGCTGGTAGCGGTCCAGGTAGGGTGGGCGCTCAGGCAGCAGGTAGTAGTGGGTGCTGCTGACCTTCCTGCCATCTCGGACAATGGGCAGGATGCAGGGACCAGCCCGTGGGCCAGGGGCCTGGATCACCTGTGGTGTGGCATACTTGGGGTCTGAGGCAAAGCTTTGGGTGGTGGGCATGGTCTTCCCAGGTGAACTTGAGAGCCGGGGTAGCAGCGGGGAGCTGCCACGTGGCACCAGGGGGCTGGGGGTCCTTGACCCTTGAGGAGACAGGGGTTCCCGGGGAGGCACCCGGGGAGGGGAGGCAGTTCTGGGCCACTGCCCCATCTCTTCCTCGCCTGAGAGGGCTGGAGACAGCTCGCCACGTGGGCGTGTGGGCCTTGGGGGAATGGGCACCCGAGGGGGCACCTGGGGCTTGTCATCGCCCACTGGGCTGGGTGAGGGGGCCAGTGAGCCAGCTGGGACCTGCAGCTGCCGCATGCACTCCTGCTGTAGAGCCTGAAAGATCTCTGCAGTCTGGGCTGAGCTGGGGGGCTTGCCCCCGCCCTGGGGCGGGAGGAACAAGTTGTCCTCCAGGGCAGGGAGGGGCCGCGCCTGCTCAGGCACAAAGGAGTAATTGATCTCACCCCGGCTGGGCCCAGGAGAGGCCCCTGCACCCACTAGGGAGCTGTTGATGGAGCAGACCTCAAAGTCATCCTCATCTTGGGCCACATCGTCGTAGGTGGGAGGTGGTGGCAGTGGGCATGCATCCCAGTCCACCACAGGCGTGGGGTGCAGGGGCCGGGGCAGTGCCCGCGTGGGGCTCTGTGGTGGGGTCTTGTCCAACAAGGAGCAGGCGTCCATGGCCAACTGCGCCAGCGAGGGTGCGCAGGGCCGTGGGGAAGGGACCACAGGCTCCTCACTGAAGTCGATGAGTGTGACCTCACTGCTGCTGCCACCACGGCCTGCCTTGGTGCCGGACACGCGGGCTGAAGGCTTCGCCAGCCACAGCCCACGGGCCAGGCTTGGCTTTCTCAGGCCTAGCTTCTTGAAGTCACTGGATAGGGGGTCTTGGTCCTCACTCACAGGGTCATAGGTCGGTTCTGCAATGAAGGGGAGACCCGCATAGGGAGGGAAGGTCAGGCAGGGGGACAGAAACATGGGGTTGGGAAGAAAGCCAAGTGTCCCCCACCACCTCCCCAGGAGATCCCTCAGGTACTAAACTCTCAGTACACAACAACCCCATTGAAAGAGGAAGGCAAAGCCTTCTCTGGACACTGTCAGCCTTCTACACGGGAGGGTGAACCCCAGCCTCCACCTCAGCTTGAGCAAATGACACCCACACTCTCCTGCCTCTGACGCCCCTCCATCAACACAAGACCCCAAAGGCCCCTGCCCCCAGTTAGTAACCCTAGCACCACCCCATTATAGCACACCATCAGTACAGGCAGGGGCCACGGGCAACCCCCACCACCAAGAGCAACAGGAGCTCCTGACCCACCATCATAAAAGCCTGTCCTCGGAAGGTCCCAGAGAGAGTGAGGCAGGCCCAGGAATGGTGGAAGGAGGCAGAAGCCTGAGGGGTGGAGGGGTGGAGGGGTGAGGGGGAGAGGTAGGGCTTGAAAGGAGAGGCCGGTGTGCTAGGTCAGGTCAGCAGCAAAAGCTCACTGCCCCTCCCACACAGGCAACCACCAGGGCTCTGTCCTTCCAGGAAAGGAGGAATGAGAGGAGAGGGGGAGAGGGTGGTGGCCAAGGCACCAGGAACAGCCCCACTTACTCTGAGTGAAGATGGCAGGTTGAGGTGGGCGAGGTGGAGGCTCCCCTGCAGAAGGGCCATGCAGAGAGTAGAGGGGAGCAGAGCAAAACAGAGAGAAGACAGGGGAGGCAGACAGAGCCAGACAGAGGGCAGAGCGTGGGTAAAGAGAGAGAGAGCACAGTGAGTAAGAGCGAGTGAACGCACAAACCCGAGAGCAATGGGAAGCAATGGGGCAGGAGGAGGGGAAACCGTGTTCTGGAATGACAGGCCCAGGATCCAGGGGGTGGATGAGGCTCCTGGCCAAGATGAAGCCTGTGGGGTGGTTTTGGCTTGGGAGAGGAGAGTGGGATTAGAGTGGGTGAGGAAGGCCAGGTTCCGAGCACAGCGGGAAGGAGCCGGACGGAGAGAGCTCCGGCAGGCCAGTGCAGGACTGACCACAGATACCCACCTCGGCGGGTACAGCTGCCTCTCATCTTCCACCCCACACCCAGGAGGAGCCTGACCCCACTGTCCCCCTGCTGTCCTGACCCAAACGTCACAGAGCCAGAACAGCTGGCTCAGGTCTGACCTGAGAAGACAGTACCCCTGGGCAGCCAATGAACGAGAGGTTGCCAAGGAGTTGGGGGGCTTACTTTTCACCCTTCCCAGATGCTGGGTGGGACGGGAGGTGCTCAGTTCCACGCTCAGCAGGTCGGGAGGGTCCATAGGGTTTCCCAGATAGAGTCTGTGGGGAGAGGACCAGTGTGCAGTGGTAGCATTGAGGACAACTCTGGAGGAGATGAGTCAGGCGTCTGGGGGACCACCTCGCCCAAGCCCCTTGCAGACATGGGTCTGAAGCACGAGACTTCTGACTCCCAGCAGCTCACTTCTGCAGAGCTAAGCTGTAACCAGGGGAGGGCATTGTGGAGAGAGGGCAGAGGAAGGACTCCTGGCTATAGGTCAAATGTCTAGGACTGCAGGGGCTCCAAGAACACCCTACAAGGGCAGAGCTGGCTCTCTGCAACCCCCACAGTGCCCCAACCCACGCCCAGCAGCCACCTGCTGGCACACTCTCGCCTCTCCTGCCAGGCCCAGAGGCATCCGGCTACACTGCCCGGTCAGGGTGGGCAGGAGACATCCTTCTGCCCCACTGCCTGGGGTGGGGCCACCTGCCCTGCTCCCAGTTCACCCGCAACCCCTGTGCCGACTGTCAGGATCTGGGACTTAGTCACTGGGGCCGATTAAAGTCTGCAAGAAGGGGCGGGACTGGCCAGGGCCGCAGGCAGCAGGGCACAGGGCCTGGCCTCCCTCCGGGGGGTGTCTGTGCTCCGCTGCCCAGCCTCTCGGGCCCTCACCTGGCTCTGGGAGGAAGAGCCACACACAGGCTGCCCCCCCAGAGCTGAGTTCCGGTGTGTGGGAGCGTGGGAGTGTGGGAGCAGGGAGGTGAAGGGCCTGCTGCACCACACCCCTCAGGGCAGAAACGAGTCAGAGGTCAGAGGAGGGAGGGCTGCTGAGAGCAGGGGCCTGGAAGCCCTGAGGGCCAGCAGAGAGGCATGAAGTCTGTCCTGAGGAGCTTCTAGGTAGAACCCAGGGGCGGTGCGCCCAGAAAGTGACTGAGTCTTCTCTGTGTCCTCCCCAGATGCCCCCCGGTGACCTCATCCTCTCACTCAAAGGAGACTGGAACCACCCCTACCCCGGCTGCCCCAGGTACAGAGTGAGAGGTCGGTAAAGTGCTGAGCTGCTGCCTAACATTAGCTCTGAAGTTTCCCCACAGAGACTGCCCTCGGGGTCTTGCACCCCTGGGCCTGACCCAGTAAGTTCCCATCTCCCGAACTCCCTACTGCCAGCAGGAGAAGGGAAACTGACAATCAGATGTTGGTGGCCATGAGAAAAACCTTTCCTACTCAACTGCTTCCAAGGCTGTTCTCAAGCCCCCCTTCTCAAGGCCAGGGTGCCGGGGCTAGTGCTGTAGCCCCTGCGGGTCCTTCCACCACCGAGAAGTGTGGGTCCCTCCTCTGAGGCCTAGCCTGGTTCTGCCTACAGGGAAAAACTGCTGGGCAATGAGAGACCCCCCGCCCCATGGTGGTAACAGGGACCCTGGAAGCCTGAAAGAACCTGCATGCCCAGGGAGGGGCTGCTGGCCAGGAGCCTCAGGTGAGGCCTTGCCCAGTACTCACTCATCAATCTTGTCCGGGAAGCCCCAGCAGTGGCGGGGGTCACTGTCGCCATGCCCCGTATGAATGAAGCTATTCTGCAGAGGCTGGCTGATATCCTGGGCCGACAGGCCAGCCACAGAGGTCACCACATTTCGAGGAAAGGGCCCCACACACAGCGTCCGCGTGTTCTGCCCACGCCACCAGTAATTCTCAGCCCTGCCCAACAGAGATGACATGGTAAACTCCAGGGTGTGGTGGGACGGCCCCAAGGAGTAGCACTCTTTCCATACCAAGATCTTTGGCTATGATGTGTAACTACCTTAGGAGAAGGACACAGAGAGTTACGGCCCAGGATGAGGCTGGTCTGCCATCAGCTTGCCCCTCCAAGCAGCGCCCATGACTGCTCCCCCAGTACAGGGCCCGGCTCTTTGTACACAGCCTTACTCGGAGCTACCTATGTAGGTCGGACAGCTTTTCCCTACGTTTACAGTAACAAAACAGGTTCGAACAAGTGACATGACTTGCCTACATTGACCAGAAAGGTCACAGAAGACCCAGGACACAACCCTAGTTGTCCATCTACAAAGCCAGTGGCTTCTCACCTTGTCTCCATCCGCCCTGGCAAAGCCTGGGCCCCGGTCCTTTTCTGGCCACCTAATTGCACTCTTCAGCCCAGTTCCAAGCCCAGTGCTGAGCTTCAAGGGCCCAAGAGAGCACCACAGCCTTAGCACTGGCTGAGGCCAAGCCTTCCAACCACATGCAGCTCTTCACACGTGTGGAAGCACTTGGGGCAACCCACGACTTCATGTCACCAGTTTGTGTATCTCCAGTGTCTTCCACCAGCTCCTGGCAGAGCTGTGGGACCCTCGCCCCGGTGCCATCCACCATCATGGGAGGACCTTGCCTCCTGTCCTAAACAAGGCGTCCAGGAGGAAGCATAGCTTCCCAGTGTGGCTGGGCCAGCTGCACCTTGATCTGACCTCAGACACAAAACCTCTTAGGCAGTCTCAGCCCCCTGCGGTGAGGGTGGGGGAAGGGGCAGGAGGGCAAAAAGAACAGAACGCCCTCCTGGACCCTGCAAACGCCAATAGGCCAGCAGGCCATGAGGCTCCTGCATCTGCTGCCGGGATCACTCACCCCCATGACACGGACAGAATCTGAGCTAAAGCAGAGGTGGTGACAGCCACATGCTGCTGTGGTAGACTTGTGTGACACCAAGCTGCTTGCTCTGTCAATCCCCATCCTGCATGTCTCTCGTCCACAGGCAGGAGTGTAAAGAAAGATCTCCTCAAAACTGCAGCTAGACTGGAGGGACAGGGGGCTGAGCACCTGGACTCTCTGATATGAGGTGACACAACCCACTGGGGCGGCGTGAGCCCCCAACGGCCTCTTCTAGAGGCCAAAAGTCAAACCCCATGAGCCCAGCAGTCCTTGGGAATCCAAGAGGCCAGCTGAGGGAGGGACAGGAACCAGCCTCCTTATGAACAAGGCCACTGACTGGCCCACCACAGACACAGCCACCCTGAGATTGCCACCCTCAGGGCGGGAAGGGCAGGAAAGGAAGGAAGAAGCGAGGACAACACCCGGGAAGGGACAAGGCCCATCCGAAAACAGCAGGGCCATTCTGAGACAAGCGCCCCCCGGCCCCACCCCCGGGCTGGCTGAGGTTGAGGGCTGCCGTGAGGAGGTTGGGGAGGCACGCCTTGCACTGGGGACCCTGCCGCTGCCCTCCAACACTCACCGGCTCCCAGGGTCCTGTGTGCCCCGCCACTGAACTGTCTCAGACACCAGCCCCGGGGCTGACGGCCGGACTCTGCTCCCTACACCTCTTCAGAAGTGCTCATTAACTTGGGTGAGAAGCACAGCTGAGGTGCAGGCGCAGCTCAGAGTAGAATGGACTCCTGTCCAAGGCCATGACCAGGCCCTCCTTGGGTGGACCCTGAGCAAAGCCAGGCTGGCAAGAGGTCACTCTCCCCACTCCTTCCCTTTGCCAACACAGCCAAGCTCCTTCCACAGGAGCCTGATTTGGACTCACTTCTGAGAGCAGAAGGGGACACCAAGCCCACCTCCCTTCGTTACAGGTATGCTAGGGGTCCTGGCACCACTCGTCCAACACATCTTGCTCCTGGGAGGGGCAGTCAGAGTACAGAATGTGTGTGAGGGAAAGAAGCCCCTCGGGAATCGCAACCCAAGCACATTGGCCTGACAAGGCTCAAGTGTGATCCTGAGAGAGCCAATGAGCTGGACAACGCTGCATCACACTGCCCACCTGTCTCCCTCAGACAGGGAGGCTCAATGGGGCAGAGGTACCAGTAGCCCGCGGATGACCAAGCCCGGTCCTTCCCAAAGGCAGGCTCTGGCCACGCTCTCCCTTCCCCCTCCACCGACAGGCCAGAGTCTCCACAGCAACACCAGGCCAGGCCCATCAGACTGTCTGGCAGTCACTACAGCAAAGACAGACACAGACAGACACAGACATGTGGGGGAGTCCCTAGGGGAGTGAGAAAAGGGCCCAGGTCCTCCAGCAAGAATTTTCTACTTCCTGCTTCCTGTCAGCATCCTGGGACAAGCACAATGTGAAGCAGCAACTGGGAAACCAAGGTCTGGGCTGAGAACGGCCTGAGGCGGCCCCAGCCCTATGGGAACCAGCCTCTGAAATCTCAGCCCGTGTCCCTGTTCTGGCCTAAGGTGGCCCAGAAATGGCTGACAGTTATTGTTTAAACATTCTGCTCAAAACACCACCCCACCCACCTCTTTCTGGGTGTCCCAGGAGCCCCTGGCCTTGAGGAACAACACAGACCCTTGCTTCCCCTGCCTCACCCACAAGAATCAGAGGCTCCAGGGACCAGGTCAGGCCAAGGACCCGCACCAGGATTCCAAACCCTCTGCCCCCTTCTCCAGTTCTGTAAACACAGAATGTGAAAGTGCTGCCAGCCACCTCAGCCTCCAAATAAGACCCCCTGGAAAAGGACAGTCGCTGTCTGTCCAGGTCTAGACCAAGCCTCGCAAGTGTGGCTGACAGAACATCAGGGTGTCTGTCTGATCGCTGCCTGGTACAAGCACCGAACCCACAGCATCAGTCGGAGCCGAGGCGAGGGGTTCCCAGACTCTGGACTAGGAAACAGATACTGGAGACAGCTTCCATCAGAAGTAATCCAAGACTCACAGAAAAGGGCAGATATGGAGAGAGCTGAGAGCCAGGCTAAGAGGAGACGGAGAAGGAGCCAGCAACCCACACATACAATCACAGACCCAAAGGAACACACACGGACAGAGCCCATCCACCCAGATACACGGAAACAGAGTCAGCCAAACCAACAGAGACGTTCGGGCACCGAGAAAATGAGGGGGCGGAGTTAAAGCTCTGGTACCACTGACACACAGGACGGCCCCCAAACCCACCAGCTGTCATGGCCTCCTGTCTCTCACCTTCCACCTCTGGAGAAGCTCCAGGGACTGAGTTGGCCCTGGAGGAGGAGCCCAGCGAGCCCACACTGGCAGACAGCAGGGAGCCGGTGACAGAAGGGCGGGGCAGGGCACGCCCACAGCCGCCTCCTGGGAGGAGCAGCCCCAGATGCCTCCCTTACCCCCTCCCCCCACCTTGTTCCAGAGGTGATCCAGGGCGCCAGCTCGGGACACACTCCTTAGAAACACAAGGAGCCCCTGAGTCATCCCCTGGGGTACACTGTGCCCTGGCACACGGAACCCCCCTGAGAGCAAGGGGTGGGAGAAGGAAGGCCCAACTGGGGATTTGGGGACACAAAGGGATCAGGGTCCGAAGCTCCTGGAGGTGGGAACGGTTGCAGGCCCAGACTTCCGGCCTGCAGTCCTGCCCCGTACCTCTAGAGGGGCCCTCACCCTAATCTTCCTATTTCCAGGATGTTCTCCAAAGTGTCAGGCCTGTAGTACCTTCCCTGGCCCCTCAGCTCCAAATCACAGACTGTATTCCTTTCTGTCCCACAGGCCTCTATCCTAGAAGCTTTTTGCTTTCATCCACTGTCACTAACTTGTTGGCATGTGCTTCTTATTCCCACACATTGTGCCCCAAAGCAAGGGGAACCGGCCATGTTCCTCCACAACCAGCCTGGGGTCCAGCACCGACCTCATCACTGACTCAAACCCAGAGGCTCTCCCCTGTCACCAAGCCCCCATTCAGCACAAGGTTTAACCAAAGGCCCAGACCCCCAAACCTGAGGTCCAGGTAGAAAGGGCTCTGCTGGGAATCAGAGCAGTTTGGACCACAGGGAATTTCCTCTGCCTCCCTCCCTGCCTGGCTGTCCGTGCTCACCACCAACCCCAAAGGCACCTCAAGCTTGCCCAGCCCCAACCAGTTCCTCAGACGCCCTGAGGTTCAGATAACAGAAGGTGGGGTGCACGCTAGGTGGGGCTCCAAGGCAAGAGCCACTGGAGCTGGAAGTAGGAGACGGGACGCAGGAGATGCTGCCCATAGGCAGACCTATGTTGCCAGGTGTGAAGGGGAGGAAAGGACCAGGAAGAGAAGGAAGCCTGAGGGCAGAGGCCAGGGTGAGGTCCCGCAGAGGATGGAGGGGAGCCCTGGGAGGATGCAGCGAGGGCTCAGTGGAAGGGCGGAGGCTGCCAGGAAGAAGGGCAGCTGCTTTGGGCACTGAAACGCGCCCAGGTGTGTCGTTACACAGTCGGTATCCTGGGAGGGGATGGGAAGAGAAGGGCACGGGGAGGATTAGAGAAGGAATGTTCGGGAGTTCCAGAGTCTCCAGAGCCTCCAGGTGTGGCCCCAAGGCCGGGCTGCCTCCCAACAAAGGCAGTTTGGCCCTGACCCTCACAGCCGAGGCTGGAGCCCAGTGTGGAAAGGGTAATGGAGGTGGCACTAGGCAGGGAAAGCCCTTGGAGCAGCACCCCTTCACACTTGGCCCCAGTCAGGTGCAGACCCAGGTCTGTCCCATCGCTGCCCAGCTCAGGCCCACCACAGCCTGGGTGCTG
The DNA here is from genome assembly GCA_007922815.1 of Macrotus californicus. Taxonomy (NCBI): domain Eukaryota; kingdom Metazoa; phylum Chordata; class Mammalia; order Chiroptera; family Phyllostomidae; genus Macrotus; species Macrotus californicus. Next base: position 32,610 of record VMDR010002650.1, read on the forward strand.
CCATGGGGACCATGAAAGCAGCCCCTCCACCCCGTTACCCTTCAAGGCAGTGTAGGTGCAGCCCCCTTGCTCCCTACCTCCCCTCGATGACAGTGATGACGTCATTCATCTGGATGTGCAGCTTGTCTGGTTCCTCAAAGTCCTGAAGGGCCCGCATGTCTGTGGGCTGGGCCTGAGGGTAGAGATAGGTCACTCCCCACTCGGGGGCTGGCCCTTGCTTGGACACCCCAGCCCCTGCAGGCAGACCTGCCCTTACTTCCAGCAGGAAGTCCCGCAGGGCCACAAATGTGGGTCTGTCCTCTGGTTTGTGAGCCCAGCACTGTGCCATGACATTATAGATGTCTTGGGGGCAGTCTTCGGGGCGGGGAAGACGCTCCCCTTCCTTGTCGATCTTATGCAGGATCTGGAGGGGCAGTGCAGTTTGAAGACAAGCAGAGCACCCAGCTCTTCACTTCCCACCCTCTCTCCAGCCCACAGAACAACTGGAGCTTTGGGCTGCCATGCCCGCACCCCCAAAAAGAGGTCTTCTGAGTGCAGGGCCTATCCCCCAGCCTCAGACTCCATCCCCAGGTCTGGGGCCTCCAGACAGGAGGCTGCAGCAAGGGCTAAGAATGGGAGCGAGCCCCACCCATCCCTCTTCTGACTGCTAGAGGACTTCTTTGCGCTCAGAGAGGTCACACAGACACAGAGCCTGGGGAACAAGACTCTAGCAAACAAAAGCCAGTTCTGACAGAGCCAGGTTGGGAGAGGGATTGAAGCAAGCCGCACCCACCCTGGAAGGCGCACACCCCCAGCCCCTCACCTGACTGCCATTCAGGCCGATCCAGGGCTCCTGGCCATAGGTGAACATCTCCCACAGTGTCACCCCAAACATCCAGGTGTCACTGGCATGGGAGAAGGTGCGTGTCTTCAGGCTCTCGGGGGCACACCTGGCAGAGGCAGGGGTCAAACAGAAGGCCTCTCAGAGCACCCCCACCCACATCAGCCCCACAGGACACAAAATGCTCATTCAACAAGCACACTGTTGTCCCAGGTGCCAGGCTCAACAACAGGTACTAGGGACATGGTAGGAAGGGCAGATGTCTCAACCAGGGGTACACAGACTTGGAGAAAACCATCGATGCTCAGGCATTTGACCCGCATGCGGCCTGGCCTGGGAAGAGGGTGAAGCTGCCAGGTCAGGAAAGCAGGGAAAGGAAGGTCAGAGGCTCCAGGAGGGGCAAGGGGGAAGAGGCACAGAGCTCAGGGTGCTCTCTACTTGAGGTGGGAGGATGACAATTTCCAGATTCGGGAAGGATCCTAGCATTTGGGTCATTTCAGCAGGAAGGTGTGGGTGGGAAGTTTGGACAGGGCCTGGGAAAGAACCAAAATGGGTGGAAACAGTCACACTGGCTTTATCCAAGTATCTGCACACTCCCTCCTGGGCGAGGAGGGCAAACGCCACCACAGTGAAGCTGGCACAGGAGTATTCCAAGGGACTGAGGCATAGTACGAGGAAGAAGCCACTCTGTACGAAGAATCAAAGTATCTCTCACGGGAATGGAGAGCTAGCCCTGCCACTCAAAAGGGGGTGGAATCCAAGAAAGTCACTCAAGATCTCTGAGACTCATATTCCTCATCTGTGAAATGGAAATAATAATAAAAATCTGCTCATCTCACAGAGCTGTTTTCAGGGGGCTGCATAAAAACAACTGACTGTATCATTTACCATCCAAACCAGGATGCCTGGGTATGAAAGGAGGTGCTATCACTCACTCCAGGATGACAGACATAAACCAGGGTGTCTGGTCCCCTAGGTATAAAGCCTCTTACTTAGTAGGGTGAGCACACATCCTGGGTTAGAAGGGTTTTCTGGCAAGCTGAACTGCACTGACTCCCTACTCCCTCACCACACTCCTTTGGGTGCCTTTGACAGCAGTCCCCCCTTCATGTGCAGGGGGACGTTCCTGCTCACAGCCTACAAAGCCCAGCCTGGTTTGGCCCCTGCCTGCCACCAGCTCTACCAGGAACATGCTTACCAACCAGTCTTTGCCTGGCTAACTTCTCCAGATAGTTCAAGAGCTTAACACTGAGTCGTCCAGGAAGCCTCCATGAGTCCCCACATGTACTGACCCCTGTGTATTCTAGTGCCTGGCACAGGAGAACTCCTGGATGAATGAGTGAATAAATGGGCACGCAAGAAGGGCACCTCAGGACCAGAAGAGACAAGGGTGCTGTGGGTATGAAGGCCTCAGACACTCTGAGGCTAGGTGTACAGGGGACCAGGGTGGGGCAGGGTGGGATCCAGGCCCTGGGAGCTGGCAGCACCTGCCCCTCACCAGGCAAAGGGCACCTTGCGATGCTCCTGCATGACGTAGTGGTCATCATTCTGGGGCAGTGCTCGCATTAGCCCGAAGTCCCCAATCTTGACCAGGTCACGGGTGGCCAACAGCAGATTGCGTGCAGCCAGGTCACGATGAATAAAGCGCTTGGACTCCAGGTAGCCCATGCCCTCAGCCACCTGCACAGCATAGCGGCTCAGAGTGCCCAGGAGGAAGTGGCCCTGGTGCTTGCGAAGCCGGTCCAGCAATGATCCCAGAGGCGCCAGCTCTGTCACCTGAGGCCATGGAGGTGGGAGGCATTAGCAGGCTGAGCCCTGCCTCTCCCTCAGCATCCCATGCTGGGCCCCTAGTCCTCTTCTGAAGGCCTGTCAGGTCAAGCTCCATGCTCCTTCCTGGCCTTTCCTCTGGGGACCTCCAGGAGTCCTACAGCTTCCCAAACCTCTCCCTCCAAGCAATGTGGAAAACTGAGGCCCAGAGAAGCAACCCAAAGAGGCTCATTTTAGAAACCCCAAACATTAAACTCTAGGACCAGCTTCTCCCATAGGTGTAACTCTACCAATGAATACAAGCAAAATGCAGAGCTGGACACGGGCTCCAAAGAACCCGATCGGTACCGGGCTAGGCCTGTGAGCTGCTTTGTCACATCAGGTGGGGGACCAAAGCAGGGTCTGAGGGACCTCTGACCATCAGGATGAAGGGGTCACCACAGCACAGGCAGGAGAGGAAGTGGACCTGGGTCCCAGAGACTGCAGGCCCCTCCCACACACGACACTCACCATCTTCATGGGCGGCGTGAGCACCACACCATAGAGACGAATGAGGTTCCGATGGTCAAGGGAGTGCATGGCATTGACCTCCCGGATGAAGTCATCCATGGCCTCTGGCTGGCTCAGCACATCTGGCTTTAGGCACTTCACAGCCACATTCACCTGCCCAGAATGGAGACTGCAGGGAGTCAGGACAGGCCCCAGCCCCCAACACTCTGAGCCAACCTGCTCCTCCCTCCAACTCAGCTCAAACATCAGTTTCAGATCTGCTTCTCTGGGTGGGTGAGCACACCACAGGTCCCCTGGCCTGGCTGGGGAAGGGCAGCTCGTGATCCCCAGGAGCTATCAGCTGGGCCTCACCTTCCTGGGGGAGTGCCCAGGTTAAATAAATGACCGTTAGGTAAGAGATGACTGACCAGTATGATGATAGGATATTAAAAGGTTATAAAATATTAAAAATAGTTTTGATGTAGAAGAAAAATGCTTTAAATATGCCAAAACACCAATCTATGGTGACAGAAGACCGAAGAGTGGGCTTCCCTGGAGGAAGGGGCTACTCAGTGAAGGGCAGGAGAGGCTGACATGCTGGGGATGTTCTGCACCATGACCTGGGTCCATGCCACGTACAAGGTCACTAAGCTGTGCACTCAAGAGCTGCGTGTTTTACTGTGGACTTGCTACTAATCCCTCTGGGGAGAATTTTTAAATACAATTCCAAGAGAAAGGGCAAGATTTTAGAAGTTGTATCTAAAGTTTGTATCTTAACTAAATTCAACAAAATACCTACCCACAGGGGAAAAAGGCAGAAATGCTAATTGCTTCCTCTGAGTGGTGAGATTACAGGCATTTTTCCCCTTGGTTTAAAAATAGTTTCCAAACTTTCATAAGTAAATTATTTGTATAATTTAAAAAAGAAACAGATGTGTCTAGTTAAACCTGAGTGTAGAATCCAGGGCAAGTCACTCTGAGACCTGCCTCAGCCCCCTTCATACCCTATCTGAGGGGACAGACCCATCACAGAAGGCAGAGGGCCTTTGCCACACCCCACGGGACCCAGAACACTCACCGTCTTCCCCGAGGGGGCACCCCACTCGCCCCTGCGCACCACGCCGAAGGAGCCATCGCCGAGCTTCTCGAAGAGATGTAGGTCCTTTTCCCCAATGAGGCAGGTGAGACTCTGCAGGGGCCCTTCCCCTGCTGGGCCACCAGGGGTGGGCGAGGTCTTCCGGAAGGTGGTCTGAGAGTGAGGTGGGGGGAGCTCAACCTCCAGCCGCTTTCCACTGAACACCTGTTTGAAGGCGGCCAGGAGCCAGACAGAACCCTGAGGCCCCAGAGGCGGTCACTCTGTCCTGTCCCAGCCGGCCGTCATGCAGGCCACCAGGTAAGTCCCGGCTTTGCCAAGCTTCCACGGGTCAGCCTGCCTGGAGGCCCACGCACACTCCTGACACGCCCCCCGCCAAACAGGAACCCAGAGCCTCAGTGTGGCTTTAGGGTGTGTGCCAGAAATGGGCTGACAGGCATGTAGCCTGTGGCTACTGTGGCCCCATACCTAGGGGGGTGAGGGGGAGTCTGGGATAGCCCACAGCCATTCTAGGCACTACCTTCGGCCCCACCTATCCCTTCCTGCACAGCCCCCCCTACCCAGAACAGACTGCAGCCCTAACCAGAGCAGATGGGTAGCAGCCTAAGGGGCCTGCCACAAACACCTCTCTGTCCATTTTTAGCCTTGGCCCCTTCTCTGGGCTGCCCATTTGGTGCTGTCTGTCTCCACCCTCCCCAGGGAGCCCGCTACCCTTCATCCTGCCAGGGGAGAGGATAATTTGAGCCTGAGGTTAGACTGTGAGTGTGTGGGGTGCAGATGAAGCAACGCCTTGCTGGGGAAGGGCCTGGGAAGACAGCTGGGCTCCTGGAGGGGCGCCTAGAGCTGAGGGCTGAGAAAGAAGAGAGACGGGAAAGAACTCTGCTGCACCCTGGGCTGGAGAGGGAAGGGGACAAAGACCAGGGCGCAGGAGGAAGGAAGCCCTAAAGGTCAGAGCTGGCCTGTCAGTTTGACTTGGCCACCCCTACTAGGGCATCCAGAGCTTGGCTTCACACTGCCCAGCCTGCCCAGCAGGGCCCTGCCTCAAAGGCTGGCAGGGCCTTATCTGTACAGAGAGTCTCCAATCTGAGGGCCTCTTCTGGCGGCTGCTCTGTCCTTTCTCACAGTGACCGGAATCCCTTACGCTTGCAAACAATGTTCAGCTGACGAGGCTCCTCCACGCGGCCCGGTGAGGTGAGGTGAGCTGGGCAAGTGCTGCCGGCACTGTCTCACTGAGGACATGCCTCAAGTCCAGAGAGGCTCACTAACTAGCCCAGGAACCTCCTGCGGGTCCGTGGTGGATCCAAGACCCCTGGAACCTGGCACACTATGCAGCTCTTCCCTTCTGCTTTCACTTGCCCCGACATGCTCATCCTTCCCTAAAACCTGGGCAAGGGACCAGCAAAGCGTCCCCAGAAAAGGCCACAGGATCCCAAGAGACAGCCCCTTTGCCAGATGGCAGCCAGGAAATCTCTGCTGCCCAAACCCAGGCCAGTTGTTCTGCCCTGCCCGTCCCCTACCCCAGCCCTGAGGCCAGAAGTGGGGAGGGAAGACCCTGGCTGGTTCATTTCCTCCCAAATTGTCTTCCAGACAATGGCCAAAGTTCCACTGAGTCAGACCAGGGACACACCACTTCAAAGACCCAAATTAGGACAAAGTGGGAGGTGGGGGAGGCAGGGAGTCAGGGAGAGGCTGTGGGGAAGGAAGACGTCAGCAAGGCCAGATGACCAGAGAAACCCTCCACAGATCACAAAGGGTGGGGAAGAAGGGAAGCAAAGCAAAGATGTCCTGGGTCCAGACAGTCCCACCCCATGCTGGATACTGGCCTTAACACTCAGACAGAACAAGGGCTCAAGTCAGGGCGTGCTTGTCGCCCAGAGCCTGCTCCCCACTCAGCACCACTACACAATGAGAGAGAAGGGAAGCCACGGCTGTACACCGGCTACTCACAGGCTGTCTCCCGCAGAGGCAGCTCTGCAAGTGCCCTGACTGATAAGGCCCTGGAGGAAGATGTGTACAAAGTGTGAGATCATGCTGCCTGGGAATGGGGGAAGTTTCCTAGGACTGACATCAGAGTGGAACCCACAAGGCTGCCCCAGCCCACCTCACTCCCTGTCTACCCACCTTGCTCATCCAGGACTTTCGCTTGCACATGGCCTTTCTCCTCTTCACAGCCTCCCACAGCCGCCGCTGGCCTGAGGAGGGACATGGAACCCAGGGCTGTTAAGCCTCATGCCCCTGGGAGAGGCTGCTGCCCACCTGCAGGCTTCCTCGGCCTCCTGGGGTGGGTCCACCACTAGACACTGCCCAGCACAATGACCCGGAAGAAACACACCATCCCAACCAACCAGGGGCTGCAATGAATCAGAGGTCGCTGCACCCCATGTCCAGGTTCCTGAACTGGATGGAGGTGTTTAACCACCAAAACTGAATGGTAGTTCTCTGTTCCCAGCTCTCAGGAAGAAAGGAAATTCAGGTAACAGATAGAGTTTTCCTAATTTCGAGGGCTTTTTTCCCATAAAATTTCACTATGTTACTGGTATCAAACACCAACTGTCCAGGCCAAAAGTAGCATAAGTCCGTGTCTAGTTTAGCGCATTATTACCTATTTAGCTGCCTTAAGGTGAATACACAAATAAGTTTCTATGTTCTATGAGAAACATCATGGGTTCTAGGTGCTGCAACCACGACTTTGCAGGATCAACACATAGAAAAGAAGTGAGTTTAACTCACAGAGCAGATCTTTGTGAGAGAGAAAGAGACAGATTAAGGGAAAATCAGCACACCATCTGGGGGCTTTTATCTTCTCTTCTTCACACAGATCTCCGGACAACGAACAGTTGGTGAGCAGACCAGGCTCAACTCTACGTGTATAAAGGAGGAAATACATCCTACAAACGTCCGAACAAACAAAAGGGGTGGTAGTGGGTCCTGAGTAGCCAGAGCTTTAAGAAAGACTCCTCAGAGTCCAGTTCACCCAAGTGCAAACTGTTCTCATGCGCTCACTGCATGCGGCACCTACTGAGGCCCCTGCACCCCACCTCAGGGGCTCTCAGACAGGCAGTGAGAGCTCTCAGCTATGCCACCCCATGGAGTAAAGGGGGGAGGGCTCTGCCATGTGGCTGGAGACCCTGAGGACAGAGGAGGTAAATGGTCAGTGGGGAAACAACGAGCAAGGCCAACATCCCCACCTACCAGGCCGGCCCATGCCAATCTTCTCCAGGTCTTCGTTCTTGACATACTCAAAGTGCGACAGGCGGGTGACATTGAGGTCGTCGCGGAGCCGAAGGAAGTACTGCTGCAGCTGCACCTCCGACAGCAGCTCCAGCAGCCAGCCCGTGCCTTCCTCCGGCTGCATACTGCTGCTCCCCAGCCTCTGTGGGGAGGGAAGAGTGAATCAAGGACCAAGGGACGCAGGGAGGTCACAGGGGACCCTGCCCAAGTGCCCTGCGCTCACCCACACCTACTATGCTACTTCCGGGAAGGATTCGAATCTCCTTCTTGCTCTTCAGAACAGCTGTACAGAATAGCCTGTAACCACCTGCACCCTTTCCTGCCAGCAACAAGGGTAGAATCAGGACAGCTGGGATACAGCCCAGGTGCTGGAGTGAGGGTCTCACTCCCCAAATCCATGGCCCAGTGACCTGAGACCAACCTCTAGTGTTCTCAGGTTTCCCATTGGCTCAGACTCTCTTGGGGTCACAAGTTCTTTGAGAATCTGATGAAAACTATCGATTTGTGTCTCCAGGAGAAACACATATTCTTAACCATAAAGTTTCAATAAATAATATTGGGGGTTACAGTGTCCTTTGAGACCTACCCACAGGCCTCAAGACCTGACGAGCCCCCCAGAAAGAACTCCGACCTGGATGAGCCCTCGCAATGCCTGGCGCGGCCAGGGCCTTTCCCCTCAGTCCGAAGACGTCTCCGGCGTGACTCCACGACCACAGCGAGCGGACGAGGGAAGGGCAGAGGCTGGGATGCCTTTCAGACCCAGCTCAAGGAGGCAGCACTGTTCGGCTCCTGCCGATGGTTATCACAACAGCTGTGGCCAGTGTTGTCAGGGTTTCAATTTTTTCAATACTGGCCATCTGAATCTATCTTTCCATTAAAGTTTTTTTGAAAATACATGCACATGGTAAAATATTTAAAAGGCACACAGGAGCCGTAAAGTCTCACTCCCTCCCCTATTTCACAAGCCACCTAGCTCCCCATCCCCAAAGCCAGGTGCCCTGAATGACTTACGCACCCTCCAGGCGTCGTTTTCCCCACATAAACATCGCTCATCACACACACCATTCCAATCCTCCTTTTCATTTCACATTACCCTTCTCCTGGCTTTTTAACTATGTTAACTAACTGAAGTTTGAAATACAGCCCCCCCACCTTCAGTGTTGGCCAAACCACACATGTAGGTGCAGGCCACAGTCAGCCACAGGGCCACCAGGGAGTAACCTCTGACTTACACTTTCTTGGGCCCAGAGAAAGAGGCCAGTGGCACCCCCAAAGCTAAGCAACCTGACCCACTGGACCCCAAACCCACTCCTGTCTAAGTAAGACACCTCAGGGCTGAGGGCTAGGCCAGGCCAGCTCTGATCCATGTTCAAGCCCCATGGACAAAGGGGGCAAGAGGGAGAAGGCCAGCTGCCCGAGACCCCCTCGTCCCCAACTCAAAGGTGGTCTTGTCCCCCAGCTCTCATCACAGGTCACATTGAGAAGCAGATGCTCATAGCCCGGGCCCAGTGTGAGCCTCCTGCCCCCACAGTTCCCAGAGATTCTGCCAGCCGAGTGCCAGGAGTTCAGACTTTCCCAGGCAGCTCAGGGCAGTACAAAGAGCGACAAACGGGAACGAGAGGACCTCAGTTCAAACCCTGGTTCTCCCACCAAGGCGGCTGGGCCAGAGGGGGTTTCCAAACTTTAAGCTGTAACCCTTTACCCAGATGGTTCTCACAACAATGGTACAGTCCCCTAGGGGGTATTTCTGGGTGTCACAATGTTGGGGGGCCACGAGTGGCCTTCAGTGGGTGGTTGGGGACAAGAACGTGAGTTACCCTGTAATGTGCAGGACAGTCTCACACACTGCCCCAAACCCCATACAACGTAATTCGGGGAGGTGAAAAATTTGTTATAATCATCTGAATCTAGAACTGAATTCCAATTTGCATTGTCTTTAATTCCCACCCAAGGATATGCTTACTGGTTTTAGAGAAAGGGAGGGAGAGAGATACATCAGTGTGAGAAGCATGGATCAACTGCCTCCCAGCGCGCCCCAACCAGGGACTGAGCTGGCAGCCTAGGCATGCACCGGGACCAGAAATCAAACCTGCCACCGTTTGGTGCACAGGAGGAGGCTCCATCCAACTGAGCCACCCAGCCAGGGCCCGTTTTACATTTGAACAAGAAAGTGTTTTTGCAGTTTTGATACATACTGAACCCTCTTGGAATGGAACTACTGTGTAAACTGAGGGAAAACTGGCCTTTGTTTTGTTCAGAATTTAGCATAAGTTGTTCACTATTCAAAAGAATGTCACTGAAAGCAACCCATCCCGATGATTTCAAAGCTCCCCCTCAGCACTTGTTGCCTTCGTGGCAGCGCTACAAGAGGCTGTAGTGTCTACCTCATTATGGCGGTGTGCTGACGTGCGAGCTGTCTCATTATGGCGGAGTGTGCTGACGTCAGAGCAGTCTTATTATGGCGGAGCGTGCTGACGTCAGAGCTGCCTCATTATGGCGGATGTGCTGACGTCAGAGCAGTCTTATTATGGCGGAGCGTGCTGACGTCAGAGCTGCCTCATTATGGCGGATGTGCTGACGTCAGAGCATGCGAAGTGGCGTTACCACTTTTACTCCTCTTACATTACAGGCAGCATTACGTCTGTCAACTGACCGGTCACATCCACATGTTCAAGGTAACCAGCTTACATTTCTACTCATTTTAAGAAGACTAACAATAAAAAATAACTCTTAACACTTGCGATACACTCGGCACAGTGCTAAGCATTTAGCTGTATCCATTCACTTATCCTCAACAAAATCATCTGTTACTAACGAGGGGGTGTGGGCTTATGAGGGCGGGGCACCACTGCTTTCCAGAAGAAAACCCCAAAGGTGCACTGTGAAAATCACTGACCTCAGCACTGTCTCTTGACAGCTTGGCCCTGGTGACAGGCCCAGCATTTCCACCGTTACTACCCTGTTCCTGGAGCAAAGTGATCTCACTCTCAACAAGACTCACTCGCCCCCAGATGGGGCTTCCCTCCAGGGCAGGTGGTCTGCAGGTTCTCTCCTCTCCTTCCCCAGTCCCTAAATTCCAGGGCTCCAGGCTCCCCATTCCCACCCTCCTCTGGGGCAGGAGGCAGCCACTCCTGAGAAGAGCTCAAAGCCATGCGCTGGTGCTCAGGGCGAGGGAAGACCCCAACGCCCCTCCTCTGAAAAGCACAGTCTAACCTGTTGCTTTTCCCTGAAAGTCCGGCTAACAAATCTCCCAGGCTCAGCTGGGCACTCTCCTCCCCGCCGCCCAACCCCAGCAGTAGGGCTGCTCCGCACAGAGGCATGTGTGGGAAAGCTGAGGACACCAGGATCCTAGCAAGAAGAAAGCAGGCAGGGTCCCAGTCATGTCTCTACCACCAAGCCCAGGGTGACCCTGGACAAGTCCCCTCCCCACCCCTAACTGCCACCTCCAGCCTAAGTGTCTTTGTGAAGCACAGAGAACTGCTGCAGCTGTCCCCACTCACACCAGGGCCCCGGCAGAACCCAGAGCCCACACAACTGTGTTGGACACGTGTCTCTCTCGTGGATGCACGCACACTTCCAAAATATACTTTTCTAACACTCGCCAACAAGAACGCAGCAGCGGGAGGGGAGAGGCCACTCGGGCCCAGAGTCAAACCCTCACTGGAGGTGTCCCTCGGCCATTCCCAGTCCAGCTGCCTGCCCCTCAGGTAAGAGCTGGCTCTGAGATCCAGTCTCCCCCGGCTCGCCCCGGCCCCAGCGCCACCGCCCCCCACTCACTGTGTACAGTCTTCGCCGCAGTCTGGCCAGGAGAGGGAAGGAGAGCTCTAGGCCAGGGAACCGACGAGCTGCTGGCATCTTCACAGAGCTGGGCCCCCTGACTGGGTCACTGGGACTCTGGCTTGAGAAGTGGGGGAGCAAGGGCCTCAGCTCCTGAATTTCAGGTTCTGCCCTGCAGGGAAGCTGACCAGAGGTCTGCCCCAGGAGTCCCCAAAATCTCACACCAGGGGTGGAAATGGGGCAGAACAACAGGGTGGCTCCCTTCTCCCTGCTGCACAGCTGTTTCTACAGCTGGCTAGTCTCAGAGAGCAGGTTCGCTCCTCTGACTGGCTGCAGCCTGGTCCTCTGTTCTGTTTCTCTGCCTTCCCTCCAGTGCAGTGGTCACCGCTCCAGTCCTACTCCCGGGCTCCCCCACCCGACTGCCCTCCCTCCCTCACCCCTCCCTCTCTCCCCAGCTGAGCAGCTCTGACACTGGCTGAAAAAGGACCTTTCTGAATCACTGCCAAGAGGGCGGCGGGAATGGGGGGACTCTTCCTCTCAGCCACCCGCACCGGCCCCCCTGCCTCCCCATACACAAGGCCCCCTGTCTCTGGCTTCCACCCCAGCCCCCACAGCTGCAGACAACTCCTGGGATTTTAGGGTGGGGGCTATGTGAATCAAGCAGCAATGTACAAAGAACGGCTACAAGCCCCCATATAGCCCTATCTGGGACTGAGGAGCTAGTACACAGTCGGAGTTAGAAGCTAGGACCCCAGAGTCATTCCTAGACTCTACAGGAGACCCTTCAGAGACCCTCCCCCATCTCTCAGCCCCAGCCTTGGCTGGGCGTCTCCTGGCTCAGGCCCTAATGTGGCCCTGTTACCCTGGTGCCCGACGGAAATAGGAGGCCGGCAGCCTGCCAGAGTGGGGCAGTCCAGCCAAGAACGAGAGGGGGTGGAGGGGGTAAGGAATCTCCACCCCCTTCCCTGGGGTTGCCTTGTCTGCTGCCCACAACACCCAGGATGCCTCCTCCCAGACCAGTGGCCATGATCCAAAGCCCCTCAAAACAAACAGATATGCCCCTAGACCCTGCTGGGACTGCCCCCACCCCAAAACTGTAAGATTCCAGGCTGTAGGATGTCTCTTGTGGAGCACCCACACACACAGACAACAGTCCCAGCTAAAGGGAACTGGAGACACTCCATCAAGCCCCTGTGGGCCCCCCACGTTCCTAGAGCAGACAAATGATCCCTCTGCCCCTCCTCAAGGGCGCCAGCTGCTCGCACACCCCCCTCACCATGGCCCCCAGACACACCTGACAGCTGCAGGAAGTCCTCTGGTGTTCCCTCAGCACCCCCACCCCAACCCCCAGCCATGCCCAGGGAGCCCGTTTCTTGCACACTGCTCTCTTGTCTGTATCCAGCCGGTGACCAGTGCTGGGAGCCCCAGCTGGCTAGTGAGGCAGGCAGCCGGGGTGAGAACTTGGGGGACTCAGCATCCCAGGCTCTCTTTCCAGGGCCTCTTTCAGTGTCTGACCTCCTGGCAAGGAGGTACCCAAAGGGACAGCCATTTCCTGGTCTGAGTCCCGGAGAGGGCAGGCGGGGACACACCCTCGCAGTAAGTCCCTCTTCCCCACCCCCATCACCTACTACTTGAAGCTTGTAGACCCAGCCGGGCACAGCCTACTCTCTGTCCAAGCGGACTGCCAGTCCGAGGCTGGACTCACAAATAATGGACAAGGTAAGGCAAGGCTGAGGGCGTCCTAGAGCTGAGTCTTCCCCGAACCCCGGCAGAAAACGTCCACAGCTCAGAGAGGCCTACGGCCTAGCTGCTACCAGGCACCACGCTGAAGGAGACCCAGGGACCTGATCTCAGGGGACAATTTAAGCAGGATTACTCCCTCTGTTGCAACAGCGGGGCTGCTGGGTCAGAATGGCCAGATTAAAAATCCTAGCCACCCCCTGAAAGATGTGCCCCAAACCCACCAGGACTCCATGCCTGACTCTCCCCTGGACATCAGGTAAGAACAAGCCCCAGCAGTTTGTGCAGCAATCCAACTACAGGAGGCAGTAAAGGAAAGCAGAGCACGGTTAGGGGTCAGAGCTGGGGCCAGCTCTTCCATCCCTTTCTCCCAGCCCTGGAAAACAGCTCCCCACCTTTCTGTCCACCTTTGTCCTATCAGCTACTGCCCTCTGCCGGCCCAGAGAGAAAGTGCTTGATCTCCGAGGGGAAGGGGAGTGGTCCCTTAAATACGGTGATTCTATTTTCTAAAGCAAACAGGGACATCTGGCTTGAAGTGCATATATGGAAGGCCGGTAAATGGGAATGTCCAGGGCACAGGAACTCAGTGCCCATAAAAGACTAAACCTAACCCTAAGACTAACCCTAGTGCTTCCAGGGCTCTCATTGGGGCTTTGAAGAAAGCCCAAGGCACAGCTTAATTGGGACCCAGGGGTCCCAGAAACATTGAGGCAGATGTCAGCACCAGTAACTCACCGCCACTGATTCACCCCACCCCCTTAACTCCCCACGGGAACGTTCACTCTTCTTAAGCCAGCCTCCCACCTCCCAGGATCTGTCCTGGGGCCCAGGAGCACAGAAACCCCTCACTCCTGGGAGGCTGCTGCTGAGCAGGGCGGGGCCCTCGGCCGATCAGCAGATGATGGAGCCTGGGCCCGGGTACCTGGCTATCCCCCTCCATTACCTGCTGTCCCTTTTCGCCCCCTGTCAAGCGCTGATATGCAGATCTCTTCCCCACGGAACCCATTAAGGCCGGGGAGGGGAGCAGAGATCTCTAGCAGCCCCCGCCCCTCCAGCGCACTGGCAGCGTCATGGCCCTACGTCCTGAGGGGCCGGGCCTCCAGCATCCTGAGTCTAATCGGGCAGGGCTGCTAAAGCAACTCCGCCTGGTCCCTGCTCCCACCGCCCCGCACACACCCCAGTCTTCTACTGCCCTCTATCCACCACCGGCTGGCAAGAACCCCGGTGGTCCCTGGTTGTCACTGTCTCTCCTGCTGGGACAGCGGCAAGCCCTCCCCCCAATCCTGTCCCCTCGCAGTACCACAGGTTGACCCCCGAGAGAGCCAGATGCCAGGCCCCACCTTCACTGACCACAGAGCCACAGCTCCCCTCAGCCCCTCAGCTGTCTCCAGCCCCTCAGAGCCCCACAGCCACCAGCTTGGTCCTGGGGATTCAAAGGTCCCCCTGTTCCATGACAAGTTCACAGAAGAGAAACACCTCCTGTCCTGACTCGAGCTGAGACTCTTCCCTCTACACAGCAGGGCCTGAAGCCTATCCCTCCGCCGTCCCAGCTTCCACGGAGCCCCAAGAATGAGCCCACCCCCAGGCTCCCTGCGGCTCCACACAGTTCAGCTCGACCCACCAGACTGACGCGCTCTGGGCTGCGGACCTGCCCAGCCCACTTCTCCCTCGGTGGGAGCCCCGCCTCCCGCCCCCGCCCCCAGCCCTGTGCCTTTTCTCAGCCCACCTTGACATGTCCCTGCCTACCCGCCCCCCAAGGCAGCACATGCTGTGCACGTGGGAGGGCAGGGAAGAGTACTAGGGCTGAGTACCCCTCCCTGGCCTCAGAAGAGTGCCTTGAGTGCTCACAATCCCTGCTGGAGGAGCCTATTCAACACCTGTCCATGCAGAACTCTCACCCAGCACTCAGGTGGGGCCATTGCCAGCACAGGAAGTCCTACTGCAGAGGCTCTCTTCTTCCAGCCTCCAGGGCCTCACGGCGCACTGCACACCCTCTCATTTTGCTGGCATCTGAAGCCTCACCGACTCCACAGTACCAGGTATTTAGGGCTGAGCTCAGGGCACCTTCACCCCTTCCAGGGTTGGGGCAGAGGAGAAAGAGGCTGAGACACCCCACCCCCCTCGACATACGGACGTAATGTCAAGATTGAGGAGAGGCTCCAGGAGGGTTCTCAGTGAGTGTCCCATAGGCTCCAGCTCCTTCTCCACCCCGAAGCACGCTGGGATAGCAGACTGGGGAGTTTATTCTAG
The DNA here is from genome assembly GCA_007922815.1 of Macrotus californicus. Taxonomy (NCBI): domain Eukaryota; kingdom Metazoa; phylum Chordata; class Mammalia; order Chiroptera; family Phyllostomidae; genus Macrotus; species Macrotus californicus. The sequence continues at coordinate 47,777 of VMDR010002650.1, forward strand.
GCAGAAGCTCCTCTGCATCTTACTGCAGCTATGCTAGAAAGTAGTTTGGGAGCAGCTGCAAGAACCCAAAGCCAGACACTGTGGCGAAAGAGAGGCTGAAAAGCCATTCTTTCTTCTGGTTGGGTGAAGGGTCTGACCCAAACCGTTCCTGCTCCCTGCTTCCTCCCCCACCCCCCACGTAAGCCCCTGACATCCTGCTACAAGACATCCAGAGGACCCAATCTGCCTCTAGGGTTTGGGGGATCCAGCCCACATGCACACCTCTCTGGTCTGTCACTTGCCCCCTTATCTCGAAAGGGAGCCTGGAGTAGCCAGGAATCCCCTCCCCCAGCCTCTCCAACAGCATCAGTGAAGTGACAAATCCACGCTGAGGAGCAGACATGACATGTAATTTCCGGCCAAAAGGATTTTTCCAAAACAATCTACCGTATTCTCAGGAATATATGCCAACCCCACCTCCAAGCCAGCCCTCTCCCACCTCTGCCCTCCCTCTTCTCCAAGACCTAGAGGGAAAACAAAACAATACCAGTGGCTAGGGGGGCATGGGGGCTTATGGCTCCTCTCCCAGCCACAGGACTCTCTTGCCTCCACACGTCAGTTCCACCAAGCCCGGCCGGCCTCAACTCACCCTCTGTGAGCAGGACCCGAGCTTCTGGACCAAGGCCAGACTGGTTCCCCTTAGGACCTCATTCCAGAGAGAACTGCAGGCACCCTCACACCTTTAGGTCAGCCCAGGTCTGACGTCACACTGGTCTGGGGAGGAGGCTGGCCAGGGCCAAAGAAGAGAAGGGGATGATTCAGACACATACTATGGCTGTTCACACCTTCTCCATCTCCGGGACACAGGGGCCCACTTGCTCCCAGGGGGACCTGGCATCTGAGGACCCGAGGACAGGCAAGGCTGAGGCACACCTGCCCGGAGCGTGGCGCCCACAAGCCCTGAGTCTAGCCCTAAAACCTCTTCACCCTTCTCTTCAACTCTTGTTCTCTTCCTAAGACTTCTAAACTCCCCCTTCCTTTCTCAAGGGTGCTCTGCTCCCCAGAGGTCATCCCCTCTCTTACGACTCCGATCACTACCCTGCACTGTCTGCCTCTATTCCTGAGCTCCTGAAGCTCTAGACCCACATTCATGCACATTTACAGAACAGCCCCACCAGGAGGATGCACAGGTACCACAAATTCTGCATGCCCAAACAGCTCATCACCACCCACTGAAACCTAGCTGGTGTGTGCACCTGTCTCCTGACTGAAAACATAAGCAAACACGTCATGCAGGCCAGAAACCTCACCCAGCCCCTCCAACCGTCACACCTCCCCCTGGGCAGGCCCCATCTTGTTGTTTCTGCCTCCCCATTAGTCCTTCGACAGCACTGCCCCTGGAAGTCAGACAGACCTGGGCTGAAATTCTGGCTGTCACTTTCTAGTTAGGCAACTTTTGGGCAAATCACTTAATCTTTAAGCCTCAATTTCCTCTTCTGTAAAATGGGGATAAACAGTACCTACTTCGAGTGTGGATTCAATGAGATAGTGAATAGCAAGCAACCAGGCACAGAGTTGCCTACTGTTATCTTTGTCACCTGAACACGGTCCCCTCCCTGCCTGTAGTCTTCTCTAACTCCTCACTGAGCCAAACACAAGGCCCTTCAGGATCCTCACCTATTTGTCTAATTCCCTCTCTTACCATTTCCTCCGAACGTCTCCAGGCTTTCAAACCCAGTGAAGCATGCACTTCTTGGGGAGAGGGGCTGCCAATCTCATCACAACTACTCCTGTCCCAGACCCACCAGGCTGCTCTGCTCCCACAAAGCTGCTTCAGCCCCAGGGACAACATGGCCCATCACAAAGGCCCTGCCTTTGAGATACCTTAAATCCCACTATATCCTGCCTGCCAATTTTGGCAATGGAGAAACTAAAACCCTAAATTGGAGAGCCTTGAATTTGCCTTCCCTTCTCATAGGAGACAGAAAGGGGTGGAGGGAGAGGGGCAGAAAAGGAGGGGGGAAAGGGGAGGGGAGAGGACTGAAGGGGACAGAGGAGTGGAAGGGAGGAAAGGCAGGGCAGAGAAACAGGGGCAGACATGTCAGATGGATGGGCCCTCCTATGCATCATCTTCCTACACAACAATGAAAAAGGTGCGACTTTCAGAGTTGAAAGGATCTGACTGAACACCGTGATGCAGACCAGCGTTGAATTCAACACCTCCCCACATGTACTAACTTGGTCTTGAAAGTATTTTGTAATTATTTCAGGCTCCACTAGTGAAAGACTAGCATGCCAACCCTGCCACTCAGAGACAGGCCACTGAGAGCCCTGACGCGTTCCTGGAGCACTCCCCACCCCCGCACATGAACGCCACTCGAGTGTGAGGACAGATTCCTGCAGCTGCCCGCCCGGGTCTCGCGCATGTGCACACCACACACGCGGGACTGCTGCCTCTCACCAGGCCTCCGGCCCGGGCATCACCACAGCGCCAAGGCCCAGCAGTGGCTCCAGGGAAGGAAGGATGTGGTCCCAGAAGCCAGCCACCCGGAGCTTTTCCAGGGCTGGGCAGAGGCCACCCAGCTAGTCACCCTGCCTGCTGGCTCAGGCCTCGCCCCACCCCCACCCCTTGGAGAGAGCACAGAGCTGAAGCAGCCTATTGTCGGGCCCTGGAGGTGGGGTGGGGAAGGCCAGAGCTGTGTATTGTAAATCATGCACTCTGCAAGAGGGGCTGTTCGTCCCCTGGGGGACAGTACCCACACCAGAGCCCCGGGAGCGAAGAATGTCCAGTGCAGGGCAGGCTGTGAGGCCCAGGGGAGCAAGGGTCTGATCTGGAAGTGAGAGAAATGTCAGGAATTTCAACGTATTTGAGATACCTTAAATCCCACTATATCCTGCCTGCCGATTTTGGCAATGGAGAAACTAAAACCCTAAATTGGAAGGGACTTGTCCGGTCCAAGACACTTAAAAATCTGTCACAGGGAATAGATCTCCACGAGTTGGGGGAAGTCCACAGTTCCGAGTGATGGTAATTCTCTTCTGGCCATGGAGGGTCTTGCCCTGCAAGGTCAGGCAGGGACTGGTAAAGGTCAGGGACCCAGAGAGGAGACCCTGACTCATTAGAAGACAGCATACACAGGACAGGCAGAGATAGGAAGCCAGTGTCCTCACCCCCAGCTGAGGTCCTTGGCTTCAGGGCTTCCAGGAGGTACAGCTGCTGAAGGCAGAGACCCGGTCAAACCTCCCAGCCCACACCTCTCCTCAGCCACTCACCACGCACCCATTGTGCTTTGACCCTGGTGAAAAGCAGAGGGTTTGGGGGAAGGAGAAGTCACGGTCTGGGTTCTCAAGAAAAACTATGTGTAGTAGTTTCTCTCCTAAAAGCTTTATTTTCATTTACCAATTTAACCCCCCTCCTCCTACCCTATCTTATCCCCATTTTACAGATGAGAAAACTGAGGCTCTGGAGAGGTGACTAGGGTCACCCAGAAAGCAAGAGATGAAGCCAGGGTTCAGTCTATACACAACTGTACATACACTACACGGTGCTTGGCCCAAGGATGCACGCCCATGGAGGGCAGGGCTGGAATCTTACTCACTGAATATACACTGGATACTGAGTAAATTCACAGATTTTTTTAGGATGTTTAAAGAGAGGATGGAGGTTCCAGGAGAAGACTGCAGATTGCATGCATGCACATAATTTCACTCCTTCCCAAAACTCCACCAAAACTGCAATTTAAAAAAGAGGAATTTTTGAATGGCAGATGTCCCCAAGGACGAGAAGAACAGTAGAGACAATCACAACAAAACTTCGGAAGCTGGAAAGCAGGTGGGTAGTGACAACCAACACTGGAGAGTAAACCAACAAAGAAGACACAAGACACCGGAGACAGGAGACCCAACACCGACGGGCTGCGAAGCAAATGCCAGGACGCTGAAGATCCCAAGAGGAGAGCTAAGAATCGTGCCAGGAAGCAACCAGTCCTACACTGCTTCGGCACACAAGGTTCTGAAACTTCTTCAGGAAGATGAATTTAATAGAATGTCTAAAGGAAAATGACATCTTCAGAAATTTAGACAGTTACTGGAGAGTTAGATCCAAGTAAACTTGCACAGATAGAAGAAAAAATGAGTTATATGTAGAGGGGACAGACTGAACGATGGGAAGCATGAAAGGGCAGAAAGGTGGGAATGAGGAAATTACTGTATTTTGCCACGTATAATGTGTGCACTTTTGGCCCAAATTTTTAGGGAAAAATAAGGATGCGCATTATACATGGGAATTAGTATTAAAACATGGGTGTGCGTTACATACAGGAGCACATTATACACGGCAAAATGCAGTAAGTCAAATCCTCATCTATGACCAAGAAGGAATAACAAGAGATCGGATTTAAATTCCTCACTGAAATAACAACAACAAAAAAGAATAAAATACACAAAATAGTTTAAAGACACCAGACATCGGGGACACAAAAGACAGTAATACCTATGAGATAAGATACAAAGGAGCTCAGCCTTACAACTGGGTTTCCAAGCCACAGCACAGGGAAGAGAACCGGCTGGACCTCAAAGAACTCCCTGAGTTGGGGAGATGGAGCTGAGAGTCTAGGGAGACTCAGGTGGCCAAAGTTCACAGAACAGATCATCAGAAAGAGAGGGCACCATAAAGGTCTGTAAGGGGCCCCTCAAATATTCACCTGAGAACTGACCATCACGTGAACGTGCAAAAATGACCCACGGCTGGCAGGAAAAACGCCTGAAAGAATTGGAAGTCACAGTGCCTTGTGCCACAGGCTGGGAGAAGTGCCTGTTGCTAAGTGCCAGGCTGGAAAACCTACGCGTTAGGTAGAATACACAGGCGAGTCCCCCCTCAGCAGTGGGGAATTATTAGTCCTACACTGAGAATACCTGTGATCCCATCTCAGGTTGCCAAGACCCAAGGGGCTCATACTGTTGCCAAGTCACTTAACTACATCCTTGAGTAAAGTTCAGGAATATTTATAGAAATAAAAAAAATACACAGCAACCAACAAGAAAAAATTCACATTGTCTGGCATCCAATAAAAAATTACTAGGCATGCAAAAAAGCAATCAATTAAAACCAACCCAAAACTCACACATTAGAATTAGTAGACAAAAACATTACAATAATTATAACTATGTTTAAAAGACTGTAATTAAGCTTCTAGAACAAAAACGACACTGTATGAGATGAAAAAAATAAACTGAATGGAATTTAAGGCAGACTAGACACAGCAGAACAAAAAATGGGTGAACTTGAAGACACAGTGACAGAAATTCCAAAAGGAAACAGAGGAAAACAGAGATTCTTTTTTAAATGAACAAAACATCAGTGAGCAGTGAGACAACTTCATGTGGCCTAACACATATAATTAGAGAGAAGAAGAGAGTGGGAACAAAAAATATATCTGAAGAACTTATAGCTGAAATTTTCCAAATTTGATGAAAACCGTAAGCTCACAGATTCAAGATGTTCACTAAACTCCAAGTAGAAGTTTGAAAGCATTATGCTAAGTGAAATGAGCCAGGCGGTGAGGGACAAATACCACATGATCTCACCTTTAACTGGAACATAATCAACAAAAGAAAAAAGCAAGCAAAATACAACCAGAGACATTGAAATTAAAAACAATCTGACAATAGCCAGAGGGGAGGAGAGAGGGGACAGTGGGGGGAAGGGTTTTCAGGAAACACCATAAAGGTCACATGGACATAACCAAGGGGGAGGGTAGAAGCAAGGGGGAGAGGTGGGATTGGCTGGGGTGGGGGGAATGGTGGGGGGAAAATGCAGACAACTGTAATTGGACAATAAAATAATTTTAAAGAACAGATTTGGGCTATACAGAAAAAAGAAAGAAGAAGACACATGAAGGAAACTATATCAACACACATCATAATCATTCTGACCAAAATCAGTGATAAAGAGAAAATCTTAGAAAGTAGCTGGGGACGGGGAGGGAGACATGTTACATACAGAGAAACAAGGATATAGATGATACCAAAGTTCTTGCAGAAACAGCAGAAATGAGAAGACAATGGCGCAACATCATTAAAGATCTAAAAGAAAAAACTAACGAATTCTATTCCAACAGAAGTATCCTTTTTGTTGTTAGTTCATGTCTTTTTTTTGTCTTTGCTGTTAGTTCATGTCTTTTATTAATCCATATGCAGTTGCTTATCTTCTGTTTTGTTAAAACAATAGATCAGACAGTGTTTGCCAGGGTAACGTCTGTCAAGGCAGCTGCCAAAACTCCAGCGCCACAGTCATCTGAGGGGAGTGTCCACCGAAGGCTCTGCTATTCTCGCCCACTCCGCAGTATTTCAGGACAGCCAGCTTAACTTCTCTTCTCTTATGCTGCTTCTTCTAGGGAGTGGTGCTGAAGACTTTCTCTTCCTTTTCTTAGCACCACCACCAAGTCTCAACACAAGATGAAGAGGGACTCCTTTGGGATGCTGCAGTTGGACAAAGCACGTCCATCTTCCAGCTGCTGGCCAGCAAAGACCGGTCTTTGCCGATCAGGAGGACTTCCTCCCGTACCCTGGATCTTGGCCTTGACACTTTCTATTACATACCAGGGTTCAACTTCCAGAGTGCTGGTCTTCCCTGCAGTGTTTCCAGGAAAATCTGCATCTTGGCATTGGTTCCACTGCAGATGGCGGATCAGAAAGTGAAAATATCTTTTCAAAATAAAGGCTAAATAAACTTTTTAGACATATAAAAGCTGAAAGAATTACTGGCTGACAGATCTACACTGTAATAAATGTTAAAGTCCTTCAGACAGAAGGAAAATAATACCACATAGAAATACGGATCTTTGCAAAGAAATGAGCAGCACTGGAAATAGCAACTACATGAGTAACAGTCAAGATCATTTTCTTATTTAAATTACTTCAAAAGATAAATGAACTTTTTAAACAAAAATAATACCAGTGTAGTATGGCATTTACAACATGTATAATTTTTGACAGCAACAGCACCAAGGGAGGACAGAAATAAAAACATACTACTCCTATTTTAAGGCTCTTACACTAATATCACTTGGAGGCAGACCATGATAACAAAGATATATATTATAAATCCTGTAGACAGTACAAAAAAATGAAACTATCCTCACAAACACAGATGCAAAAATTCTCAACAAATTCTTCAGCAAACAGAATTCAACAATATATATATATATAATACATCATGACCAAGTGGAGTTTGTCTCAGGAATGCAAGGTTGCTTTAACATTTAAAAATCAATCAATGTAATTCAGCGTACTAAAAAACTAAAAGAAAACTTTATGATCATTATGATAAACAGAAAAGCATTTGACAAAATCCAACATCCATTCCTATTAAAAACCTCAGATGAGTAGGAATAGAAGGGAGCTTCTTCACCTAATCAAGCTTGTGCATGAAAAAATGACAGCTGAATGCTTTCCCCTGCAAATCAGAAACAAGGAATCTAATGTTCTATTCAACGTTATATCAGAGGATACAGCCAGTGCAATCAGGCAAGAAAAAGAAGTAACAGGCATAAAAGATCAGAAAGGGAGAAGTAAAACTACCTTTATTAGCAGATGACAGTCTACATATAAAACTCACTGGAAGCTACAGAAAAGCTTAGCAAGTTTTAGCAAAGTCAGTTTAGCAAGGTGGCAGAATTCAGTGTCAATACACAATGAGGGACAATATACAACGCTGTGATATACCATATCCTGGAGGAAACTCCAGGAAAGAAATCCTAGAATTTATCTATTAAAAACCGGTGTAGTTATTCTTACATATGTAAACTTCTGTCACCTTCAAAGTACTCTCCATTTGATGTAATATACCTAATCGAGACTTTTTTCCGCTGCTCAGAACAGTTTCTGAACTCACTGATTTGGATTCCTTCTAGTGCTCCTGCTGTTTTTTGTTTCACCTCTTCCACATCGGCAAAATATTTCCCTTTGAGGACTTTTTTTCATCGGGGAAACAAACAAAAAAGGTCACTTGGGGTGAGATCAGGTGAATAGGAAAGGTAGGGCACAGAGGTCATGCCGTTTGGGGTCAAAAACTGCTGAACACAGTGTGGTGTGGGCAGGTGCGCTCATAAACCACCCATCATGAAATGGGCAAAGGCGTTGAGTCTTCAAAGAAAACTTCACTGAAGCCAAACAGAGCCTCTGTCAACACTGCCAGCTGGGACACTGATACAGATGGACTCCTAGGACACTCACCGAGCAGGGGTGGCCTGTACTACAGGGGCCCACCCTCCAGAATTCCGGTTTTGGGAGGCGCCCACTCCCTGTACAAAAATCAATTGTATTTATATATACTAGCCACAGACAATTGGAAACTGAAATTTAAAAAAGTAATACCACCACCTTACAGCAGCATCACTGAAGTATATTCATACAATGTATTATTCAACCTTAAAAAGAAGAAAATTCTGGCACATGCTACAACGTGGATGAAGCTTGAACACTCATGGTAAGAGAAAAGAAGTGACAAAAGAGTAAGTACTGTATGATTCTGCATCGATGAGCAATTATTTAGAGGAGTCAAATTCACAGAGACGGAAAGTAGCTGCCAGGGGCTGGGGTGGCGTGAGGAATGGAGAGTGACTGTTTAACAGGTACAGAGTTTTAGCTGGGCAAGATGAAAATGGTTCTGAAGGTGGATGGTGATGACGACTGTACAACAATATGAATGTACCTAACAACACTGAACTACACACTTAAAGATGGTTAAAATAGTAAATTTTATGTTCTGTGTAGTTCACAATTAAGATCAACAGAACTTTTAAAAATTAAAACGAAACAGCCCTGGCTGGTGTGTGGCTCAGTGGATTGAGCTCTGGCCTGTGAACTGAAAGGTCTCCAGTTCAATTCCCAGTCAGGGCACGTGCCTGCGTTGCGGGCCAGGTGCCCAGTCGGGGGCGTGCAAGAGGCAGCCACACACTGATGTTTCTCTCCCTCTCTCCCTCCCTTCTCCCCTCTCTAAAAAGAAATGAAATCTCTGAAAAAAAATTATAAAACCAATACCATAAAAATACCCTTTACAATAGCACTGAAAAAATATGTTAATGCTTAAGGATATATCTGACAACAGATGTGAAAGATCTATATACTGTAAACTATAAACCATTAGTAAAAGTCTTAAAAATCTGAATAAATGCAGAGATCTACATTGTTCACGGGTCAGAAGGTTCAAGGCTGCTAAGGTGTCAATTCTCCCCTCACTGACCTATAGAGTCAACGCAATCCCAATCAGAACACCAGCAGGGTTTTTTGTAGAAATTAATAACTTGATTCTAAAATGCATATGGAAATGCAAAGAACCTAGAATAACTGAAGCGATTTTGAAAAGGAAGAACAAAGTTCGCTTACCCTGATTTCGACTTACTGTAAATCTACAGTGATCAAGATAATGGGATAAAGAAAGATAAATAGATCAATGGAACAAAACAGAGTCCAGAATTAGACCTATACATGGCCAGACAACTGATTTTTCACAAAGGGGCAAAGGCAATTCCATAGAGAGGCAAGTCTTTTCAACAAATGGTGCTCAGACAAGTTGAGTCTCTGCATTAAAAACTCAACTTCAATTCATACCTTGTACCACATACAAGAACCAACCCCAAATGGATGGGACACCTAAATGTGAAACCCATAAGGATCAGACTTGTGGAAGAAAACCACGGTGCTCTGGATTAGGCAAAGACTTCTTCGACATGACATTAAAAGCACAGTGCACACGTACGTATGCACACATTAGAATGTCTCGAATTAAAGAGAGCAATTACAACAAGTGTTGACAGAGAAGTGGACAAACTACAACTTTCATACACAACAGGCGAGCATATAAAACGGAAAAAAGCCTGGCAGTGTCTTAGGTATTTAAATGTACACCTACCATCTGATCCAACCATTCCTGTCCTAAGGGTTTGTCCAAGAGAAACAAAAAGCATTTGTCCATACAAAGACTTCAACAAATGTTCATAGTTTTATTTGTAATAACCCAAACCTGAAAACAACCCATCAAAAGGTGAATGAATAAACAGACCATGGTACACACACACAATGGAATACTAGGCGGAGATAAAAAGGAACAAGCTGTTAATATCCGCAACAACGTGGATGAATCTCAAAATAACTGCGGTGAGTGAAAAAAGCCGAGCAAGGAAAAGGGCACGTGCTGTGAGGTCTCATGTACATAAAACTCCAGGCACTGCGAACTAATGTGCGGTAACCGAAAGCAAACCAGTCTGTTACCTGGGGAAGCAGGGATGGCAAAAGAGGGGTAAGATAAGGGATTACGAGGGACCCCAAGAAACTTTTGGAGGTTTGGAAATAATGAGTATGTTCATTATCCTGATTGTGGTGGCGGTTTCATGGGTAGAGACATATATTAAAACATTAGCCCTGGCTGGTGTGGCTTAGTGCATTGAGTGCCACCCTACAAACTAAAGGGTCGCCGGTTCAATTCCCAGTCAGGGCACATGCCTGGGTTCTGGACCAGGTCCCTGGGTTGGGGGTGTGCAAGAGGCAACTAATCCACATATCTCTCACACATTGCTGTTTCTCTCCCTCTCTCTCTAAAAGCAAATAAATAAAATCTTTAAAATATTAAATTATGTTTTAAATATGTTCCATATCATTTACTGAATATCATTATACCTAAAAAAAAACTATTACTAAAAACAAACAAAAAAGCACTTCATTTTCCAGAATAAAGCATAGGGCAGGGGCGTAATTGTGGGCTTGGGAGCCAGAGCAAAAGCTCTGGGAGCACTGGTACCTCTTCCCCCAAATCTGCCAGCGGGGGCTCCTAGGGAGGTGGGCACCAGACTGGTCCGAGCCCTCTGCACTCACGACACAGCAGGGAAGGCATGGCCCAAGGCACAGACAAGGAAACTGAAGCCCAGAGATGTTACCTTGCCCCAGGTGTTACATAGCTAATAAGTAACCTAAAACCAGATTTGGCAAAGTCTCCTCATCTTCATCAACCAACAAACTGAAAAATGTCAACTTGAAAATAGGGTGAAATGTGTGCTTGTGTGTATGTGTTTAGAACAGACCATTTTTCTGCATGGAAGCCAGAGAGACAGAACCAGTCTGGCCATCCCAGAAGAGCCAGGCACAGTGGACACAGCACGTGAGCTTCAGGTGTATGAATGTTTGGGGTGGCAGTGAGACAGGCAGGTGGGGGATGAAGCTGACAGACAGGTTTGAGGTTGACTGAGGGGCAGGCGAACCGGCTCCTCCAGCAGTCCCAGCAGCGGTCTGCCTAGGAAGCCACCGCCACCCTCCAGTTGACTATCTCCACCCTGCCCGCTTCAGACCGGGGTCAGGGGGCCATGTGACTCTGAGCCACACCCTGGGATGGGGCAGAGACAGTCCCAGCTAAAGCCCTGAGGCAGGCAGCAATTCTGCACACCGTACCCCCCCCTCTGGCCCCGCCCTCAAAGACTAGGGAAGCAAAAACCCTGACTGTACCAGATTAAGAGGTGAGCAGGCCTAGGAGGACCCATGGGTACAGAACCCACGATGCCAGTGCTGCCCATCTGTCCACCTCCACAGGGGGAAGCTGAGGTCTGGGCCACAGAGGATGCCCAGAGTCCAGTGGTTTATCAGATACCCTGTCCTCTCCCACCCCTTTCAGGCTAGGGTCCTGACAGCCCAAACAGAGACAGAAAGCCTACCCAGGAGCTCTCTACCCTTCTGCCCACTATTCATCCTTGGCTCTGGGCCCTCAACATTAATCAGTGACAAGAAGGTGTGACAGGAGCAGGTCAGGCTCGTGCCCAAGTCACTGGCTGCCTCAGCTCACGTGAGCAACAAGGTTGCAAGATAAGGTTCTGTTCACACCACGCTGCCCTCTTCCCTCTTTGGAATGCGTTATGAGGACTTGAGACAACAATCTATGCTGATCGTACCACCCCAGCTATGGCAAAAAGGCACCCCTATTTCCACAGGTACAGGGATGACTACCTCCTCTGCAACCTTGGCCTGAGGCTACCCCTCTCCTCCTTCTGTCCAGGCCTGGCAGCCACCCAATCTCACCTCCACCTCCTGTCTAGACTCTAAGGAAATGCCCCATCACTCTAGTTGGCACACACAGCACCGGGGGAAGTTCTGCTTTGCTGTTGAAAACCGCTCTGCTTCCTCCCTCCTCTGGTTTAAACAGAAGGGAGTGAACAAGGGCAGTTTGGAGAGCGTCCTCATCTCAGAGAACTGCACCCCCCCACCCTGCTTCCAAACACACCAATTCCCGCTGAGAGCAGAAATGGACTTCCTTACCTTCTGCTGTCTTTCCGCCGACACAGCTTCGATGCTGTCCAGGCTGAGGTGGCAGAAGAGGATCCGGCAGGACACAGCCGCTGTCAGTGCTCTTCGGCCCTCCACTCCCCAAACCCCTACATCTTGCGTTCACTTCAGCCCTGGAGGGATCCTGGTACTGGGCTGCCAGCCTGTGGGGTTACCACCTCCTCCGCCGCCGGCGCCTCCGGATCCTGTGCCCCTCAGGGGGCCTCTCTCCCTCCTGGGACCCCTTCCCGTCTAGGAATGTTTCCTGGACAGCCCGCACCACCTGTCCCTCCTGCACCCCGGGCAGCCAATTTGCTTCCTGCACCCCCAGGCGCCCCTCCCCCTCAGGCCCCTGGGGCCCGACAGGCCGTGCCCTCCCTACCAGCTCGAGTCTCCCTCGGCGAGCCGGGGCCTCTCCGAGAACCACCGCCTCCTGCCTGAGGTGCCTGCAGCTTTCCCAGTACTGCTCGCCCTGCTCCCCGGAACTTTCGAGTCCCTTTCCGCGCTCCCAGGAGCGGTCCCCGAATTCGGACTGCTGCAGCAGCCGGCGTGGACTCCCCTCCCCCCGTTCCTGCACCCCGGCGCGAACCTCCCCACGCTCCTGCACTGCGAGGCTGCTTCCCCCCTTCTCCTGGTGCTGCTTGCCGGCCCCCAGCCCCTCCTCCTGCACCACAGGCCGGCTCCCCGAGCCCGTCCACAGCAGCGGGCGCCTCCACTCCGCGCCGTCCCGCGTCCCCCACACCACCCCCAGGCTGGGCTCCCGGCCGCGGCCGCCCCGCTCCTGCACACCCGAGCCCACCCCGCCCTCCTCCTGCACTGCCGGACCCACGCCCCCCTGCTCCTCCACGCCGAGCTTCAGCCCGCGGAGATGCTGCGGGCCCCAGCTGAGAACCCCGACGCGGTGCGGCCGCTGCTCCGGCAGCGCGGGGCTGAATCCGCCCCGCTCCTCCTCCGCGAACCGCTGGGGGTCCCCCGCCCAGCGCACTCGCTTGCCCCCCAGAGGCCACGCGGTCCCGCCTCTCCAGATGGTGCTGCCCTCGGCGCTCGCTCACGCCGGCCCCCGCCCGGCTCCTACCGCTCCGTTCCTCCGGGGAGAGGGCTGCGGGGTCGCGTCCCTCCGACTCCGAGACCCACCCCCCCTTCCCGGCACACCTCCCCACCCTCTCCTCCCGCGCAGACGTCCGCCCCCCGGGCGCCGCGCCCCACACCGGCCCCCGCAGGTGCTGCGGCCCCGCGCGCCGGCCCGCGAGCCAGGAGCACCAGCCCTCCCGCCCGAGTTCCTGGAGCCCACCTGCGCCTGCGCTGCCGGAAGGGGGGCGGGGAGGCGGGGCCAGCCCGCCCTCTTAAAGGGCCCCGTCCCGCTTACTCCTCCCCCTGCTACCCCCGCTTCTTTTCATTCACCTCGACCTCCACCATCAAGCTCTGCTGGCGCCTTCTTGTGATGCCAGAAAAGGCAAGGGAGGTGCAGCCTACGGTAGGGCGACCACACTGAGAAGGTGCAGTCAGCCACAGCCTGAAGAGGAGCACTGAAAGAGGAGTCTCGAACACTAAGGAGCAGTTCCGCTGTGCAGACTTACCTTGGGACTGGGTAAAAAGTCACCTCCACTTGGCCTCGTTTACTTCTTTTCTAAAATGAGGGGGTTGGGCCCTGGCTGGTATTGCGCCGGCCTGCGGACCAGCTTGATTCCGAGTTAGGGCACATGCCTGGGTTGCTCGGGGCGTGCGAAAGGCTACGGATAGATGTTTCTCTCCCTTCCTTCCCTTCTGTCTAAAAGTAAATAAAATCCTTAAAAAGAGGTTGGATTGCACAATTTACAAGGTCACAATCTAGTGAGCATTTGACTGCAGAGAGGGATTTTAGTGCTAATCTTTTTTAGGACTAAACCTGGGCCCACCTCACCCTTTCCCAAAGGGCACTCAAGTGCACTTCAACAAGGGAGAGCTCTCTCAGCCTAGGCCAGTGACCCTTCCGTCCTGCTGCGAATAGGGGCAGAATGAGCCCCAGGCAAAAAAAAAAAAAAAGTGGGGGGGGCCTTCCTCCCTCCTACTCTACTCCCTCTTGGGCCCTCTTCTCCCTACACCCCTCCAGAGGAGGAGAGACTTAGAGCCCTCCCCCCAGTGACAGCGCGGCCTGCATTCTGGAGGCAGCCTTGGGATGAGGAGTTTAGAATCCAGAGGCTTAGAGCCAGTCGGCCATGCTACTCGCGTGTCCAAAATCAGACATCAGAGAAGTGTGTAAGGATGGCTCTTTCTACACTCCCACTGGCTAGACAGTAAGGCAATGATGAGACCACGTGTTTCAGACACCTATGCGGAAGGGGGCGAGGCTGGACTGGGTGGACTTGGCTGATTGCCTCTCTTACCCTGTGAGGTGGGCGGGCAACTTTCTACTAAATCATTTCATGTATATAACAGTGTATATAACAGCTGCACTTCCCCATGGAGCCAGGGCTGCGGAGCAGGAGGTCAATGTACCCTACCTGGGGCAACAGAGGGTCTAGGATAGGCAGGACTCCTGACCCCACCTGTGGGCAGTCAGGCTAAACTCTTTCCTCCTTTTGAATGACCTCAGGGAAAAAGTAAGGAGGAAGGAACCTGAGGGGTCCTCTCCCCAACCTCCTTCACATTATCTCAGTAATGACACTTGCTGAGGTTTTTGGAGCCTTCCTATGGGTAGGGCTCTGCACTTGGCATTTATTCACATCCAACCCCTATCACAGCCCAGTGAGGTATACATTATCATCCCCATTTTACAGATGGCAGAGCTGAGACTCTACATGGGTAAGTAACTTGCTCAGGGTTATTCAGCTGGTACTAGTGACACCAGGATTCAAATCCAGTTTTCTGACTCCAAAGTCTGTTCTGAACCAAGACACAACAAAGCAATGCCAAACCCACGAGCCTCACTTTGGGAAGCATTAGTTCTGACTAGATTTTTAGGGGTCAAAAGATGCAAACAACTGATTTGGAGCAAGCTTCTCTGCAGGTAAATCAAGCTCCAAAGCAAACAAGGCAAGGGATCAAAGTACCTGCATCCCGGTCAATCCTGCTAGGTGATTCATTAGAGGAGCCCAGCTCCCCATTCTCCCACTTCTCCTGTGACTCTCAAGAGCCACATGCATGCCTCTTGCATCCTAAGTGTAGGGTTATCTTGAGTTTTAGGCTCACAGAAAAGAGGCCTGCTGTTTCCCCATCCTGCCTAGTCTCAGCTCCTGGACTGTCCCCACCAACCACCATATTGAGCACTGGAGTTTTGCTGGGAGATATCTCTGAGGCTGTCTCCTTCTCTGCACTGTTCTGTGACTCCAGTACCAGCCCTCAGGGAGCTTTCAGCATAACAGAGCAAATGACAGTCTGGAAGCACAAGACTCAGAAGATTCAGGAGGTGGCTGTAGGAATAACTCCAACCCTCTAACATGCCTGTGCCAATCTCCTCCCAGATTTGGAATTTAAGGAGAGCTGCCCACAGCAGCATGACTCTGCAGGGAGAAGGGCTTGTCAGGTCTAGTTCTAAGCAGAGGCTTGTGATGGTGCCCTTAAGAATCTCCACTGTGAGATGGTTGCACTTCGGGGAAGACAGAGAAGGCAACTTAGGGCGGTGACTGCAGCCTGACTCATATTTGAGGCAGGTGCTTAGCCAAGAATGGTGGATGCTGCTGAATGCCTGAGCTGAAGGTATTTTTGTTCTGTTTTGTTTTTAAAATAGAACTGTGTTTTTTAAACGACTATTGCAACATATTAGTAGGAGCGGAACTTAATTTAGTGGGTTTGAACTGGCTTTTTTTTTTAAATATTTTATTTATTTTTAGAGAGAAGGAGAGAGAGGGAGAGAAACATCAAAGTGTGATTGCCTCTCACGCAGCTCCCCACTGGGGACCAGGCCTGCAACCCAGGCATGTGCCTTGACTGGGAATTGAATTGGCTACCCTTTGTTTCCTAGGTCCATGCTCAATCCACTGAGCTACATCAGCCAGGGCAGAACTGGCTTATTTTTTAATGAAAGAGGACAATAGAGTAGAAAATATCAGAATGTATTTTTTTAACTTTTTATTGAAGTATAACATACATCCAGAGAAGTGCAAAAACATGCAAATTTCACACAGTGAATATATCCAGCACCCAAATCGAGAAACAGAGCCAGCATCTGAAAGTTCCCCACCTCCAGTTTTTTAGTATATTAACCTAAGGTGCCCTTTGTCAGGGAGGAACAAACTTCCCCCCGCCCCCACATGTCTTCTGGCTGCTCTAATAATCAAACAGACATGAGGCAGATGAGCAAGAGAAAATAACCAAGTTTAATGCATACCTACGTAGGGGAACCTTACATAGGTGAGTCAGAGTCCCCACGTGCAGGAGAGGTTCAGAGACAGAAAGGGGGATTGAGTATGTAGGACATCTCGAGCTAGGCACGAGGTCATGCACCTTAGGGGCTTCAAAGGGTCATTGCAGGATGACAAGAAGAAAAGACTTTTTAGTGAAAAGAAGTTTGCCCTGCTGGAGTTTCTCGAGGCTGAAGCTAAAATTGCCTTCAGCTCAAAATAATCTGCATATAACGAAGACACACCTTGGGGTGATCAGTTCTGAACCCCCATAGCTTCATATTGACTTTTAACTGATACCCACCCCCCAACATACAGAATGTCAGCCTCGCAAAGACGGGGACTTCTGTCTGGGAACAGACTGGCACAGGCACTAGAACGATGGCTGGTACGAAGGAGGTGCCAGCGTCTACTGAACGAGAGGGCATCGCAGGGAGTAAAGATACCGCAACACTTTGTTTCATTGTGCACGCTATGTCTTGATATGAAATCTATTTCTCTAGGTCACAATCAAAAACTTCTGCAAGCCACTGCCCCAGCCTGAGAACTGCGGAGGCTATGACACAGGCCGAGGCCATGGGCCTGGGCAAAGCAGGGCACAGTGCCGAGATCCATGCTTCTCAAGCTTTGGTGTGTGGCCGAGTCACCTGAAGATCTTGTTGAAACGCACCTTCTGGTTCAGTGCGTTGGGAAGGGGATGCTGAGATTTCTGTGTTTCTATCTACCTTGTAGGTGCAAGGCCTTGGACCCACAGATTCTCAACAGTGCTGCACACAAGAATCACATGGGAAGCTTTCAAAACTGTGGATGTCCTATGCCCCACCCCAGAACAATTAAATTGGAATCTCTGGAGTGGGGCTCGGCAGCCTGTTTGTAAAAGCTCCCCAGGTGATTCCAGGGTGCAATCAGAAATGGCAGGTGCTTGGTGCCCTAGTGTCCCCCAACATGTAGAAAATGCTGGAGAGCTGAGATAGGAGAAAAGTGAGGTGTGGGATCAGGACTGGTATATGAGCAGACAATCTGACTTGATGAAGGACAACAGCTTTCTTAGGAAGGGACCATTTGCCTCTTAGTGAAGTGACAGGAGGGACATCTGAAGGAATTCTTAGGCACAGGGCTATTTGCTAATCTGGGCCGTGTCCTCCCAGGACCAAGAACAGATCGTGCCTTCACCCTATCCAACAAGTCAGAACTCCCCCAAGCTGCTCAGGGGGACCAGGTTCACATGCCCCAAGCAATTGTTTCAAAATCTTACTGGGGTAATGGGAGGCGGCGCTGCCAACTGCTCCCACATGTATGCCCCTCTGCGCAGCTAGAGAGGAAGGGCGGTCTGAGCCGAGATTACACACCCGGGATCAGCAAGGGCTATTTGGAAAAGAACTGCATAGTCCTGGGTTCTGACGCCCCCTGGAGGATGCCTAGAGTTGAAGTTGGTGACCAATGTCCAGAGTGAGGTACAACCATCTAAGACATGGCCCAATATGCATAATCAATAAAATGTAGTGGGAAAGACAAGGCTAAAGCTGTGAAGGACTGGCACCTTTTATTCACCTACTTTTTTTCAATTCATCCATGAAATCAGGCTTCCCCTGGAACTCACTGTATTAAGTTTAGAAATGAGAAGCAGTCGAGGCTTACCATTAAACAGTGAGGCATCTTTTCTCTTTTGTACTTCCTTGCTATTCTTTTTTGTTTAAATTCTCCCATCTGTTTTTGTTGTTGTTTTTAATCCTCACCCAAGGATATTTTTTAATTGACTTGACACATAGGTAGCTCACATATTTGGGGGGCGGGGGGACAGTCCTACTGTTTTTAACAAAAACGAATGACCAGTTAGACACCCACATGCAAAAGAGAAATCTATGCACAGACTATACACTACTTACAAAAATTAACTCAAAATGGTTCACAGACCCACATGTAAAGTGCACGCCAATGAAACTCCTACAGGATTATAGGGAACCGATTCGTGTGTGATGTAAACTCGGGACTCAGCTCTGGTTCTGAAAGCAGACAGATGCATGTTGGTGTGCGGGGAACATCCGTGGATAGGTCTCCCGTGGGGAATCAGGCATGCATTGTCCCTAGGCTGCTCTTAAATTTGCTCTTGCAAAAACTCCCTCACCTGGGATGGAGACAGCAGAAGTTTACTGTGACTTGTGCTAGACTTCCCAAGCAGGAATGGAAACAGCCCAGCCTTCTCTCCTTTCCATTTGTAAATGACCTTTCTCTTTGAAGCAACTGGCGACATTCTTTCCTCTGTTATCTGTAAAAGGTACCTACCCAAAGGGAACCTGTGCATAGTTAATGAGAACCATCCTGGATGTAATGTACCTAGAATATCAATGAAAGCCTGTCGAGGCAGAGGTAGGGGCCCCTCTCTCTCTGAGAGATCGGCCACACATCCCTTTTTGCTCCACAGGATTCCTTTAGTCCGCGTGAATTTGTTCGTCACTTGTCTGGGTGGGGATATAGGACAAGCATTCCACAACAACACACGGTCCTGCCGGACGGGATCGCAACACAGGATAACTTAAAAAATCTAGGCCATGCTGGGCCAGGCCATGACTTTCTAAGATAAAACACCAAAGGCACAATCCAAGAAAGAAATAACCCAATTAAAAAGGGGGCAAAAGATCTGGATACCTCACCAGAGATATGCACATATACTTCATAAACAAGGATATGAAATGATGCTCAACATTGTATTAGGGAAATGTCAATTAAAATGAGATACTACCACGAAGCTATTAGAACGCTCAAAATCCAAGACACTGACACCACCAAATGCTGGAAAGGATATAGAGCAAAAGGAACTTTCATTGCTGGTGAGAATGCAAAATGGCACAACCATTGTGGAAGTCTGGCAGTTTTCCACAAAACTAAACATGCTGATAAAGCATACGAGGGGGGACCCCCCGAAAACCAGAATTTATTTATAAGAAATTGTGTATTTCTTCTTACATGTTTAAACTTCAGTCACTTTCAAAGTACTCTCTGTTTGATGTAATACACCTATCGAGACTTTTTTCCACTGCTCAAAACAGTTTCTGAACTCAATTTTGATGCCTTAGCGCTTCTGCTGTTTTTTTGTTTCACCTCTTCCACATCGGCAAAACATTTCCCTTTGAGGGCTTTTTTCATGGAGGGCAGGGGGACAAAAAAGGTGAGATTGGGTGAATAGGGAAAGTGGGGTACAGGGGTCACACTGTTTCGGGTCAGAAACTACTGGGCACTCAGCACGGTGTGGGCAGATGCGCTCGTAAACCACCCATCATGAGATGGGCAAAGGTGTTGTCTTCAAAAATATTCACCGAGGCTGAACGCAGCCTTTCACACCAGCTGGTGCACTGATGCAGTGGAGCCCCTAGAACCTGGTGGAGGAAGCCTGTCCTGAAAGGGACCTGCCCTCCAGAAGATAATTCTGTTTTTTTGAGTTCCCCCCCCCTTCATGAAGATCCAGCAACTGCATTCCTTGGTATTTACCCCCATGAACTGAAAATTTATGCTTACATAAAAACCTGTACAATCCTCAGGTGAGGATTAAAAAAAACAAAACAAAACTGTATATGTTATGTTTATAGCAGGTTTTTTAATTTAAGATTTTATTTTTAGAGGGGGAGGAAACATCAATGTGTGGTTGCCTCTCATGTGCCCCCTACTGGGGACCTGGCCGGCAACCCAGCCATGTGCCCTGACTGGGAATCCAACTGGCGACCCTTTGGTTTGCAGGCTGGCACTCAGTCCATTGAGCCACACCAACCAGGGCTGTTTATAGCAGTTTTATTCATAACTGCCAAAATTTGGAAGCAAAGCTATCCTTCAGCAGGTGAATGGATAAGTGAACTACGTTACATCCAGACAAGGGAATATTATTCAGCGCTAAAAAGATGAACTAGCCAGCCATGAAAAGACATGGAGGGACCTTGAATACTCACACGTATGACTGAAAGAAGCCCATCTGAAAAGCCTACATACTGTGTAACTCCAACTACATGACACTCTGGAAAAAGGCAAAACTATGGAGACAGTGAAAGATCAGTGTCTAACCGGGGGTTAAGAGGAAGGGAGGGCTAAGAGGCAGAGCACAGAGGCTTTTCAGGACAGTGAAGCTACTCTGCGCTGCACTGTAATGGTCAATGAGCGTCACTATGCGTTTGTCCAAACCCACTGAGTGCACAACGCCCAGACTGAATCCTAATGTCAACTACAGTTTTGGGGTGATAAGGATGTGTCACTGTACGCTCACCGATTGTAACAAATGTCCTGCTCTGGGGGGAGATGTTGACAGTGGGGTGAGCAGTATATGGAAACTCTGTGCCGTCTGCTCCATTTTGCTGTAAACCTGAAACTGCTCTAAAATAAATCTATTAAAAACAAACAAACGACAGCTCAGTGTTCAAGCATTTTATTAAGTCAGATAAGAAACCTCCACATTGTTGCACATACCTGCTTGTATACAATTATAAGGGCATATCACTTATTTACAAAGATATAGCTGAGCAGTAGGTTGAGGAGTTTAATTAATAGGTCATCTTTAGCCAATTAAAATTTCAAGAACATTCAAAGAGGAAACAGTAAAGACTGTGCAAGTTCTAGAACAGGGAATCATGACAGACCTCACTCATTTTATCCTTTACCTTCAGAACGCACATGATTTCTATATCCAGAAAAAAAAGAAAACCAGCAGATATACAGTCACATATACATTTCATTCAGGAATATTAAGCCTCTTACTACTTACTGGCTTGTTTGGAAATAACTCGACCTTAACCATAGGAGAGTTTCTGAAGAGACTTACTGCCCTAAAATGTATGCCCATTATTCATACTATATCTTGAAGTCACTGAGCTTTTATTGAAGTATGATAAAGCATAATACTCAAACCAGGAATCCCAGCTCTGACCTTTTTACTTAGCTACACTAAACATTGTCCAAGACAAAACACTGCAAAGACTAAACAGACTGAGACGTGAAACAGTTCAGTGAGGCTGTGGTAATCTAGATCTGTTCTAACTTAGGTCGGGGACACTAAGGTTAAAGAACCTTAGGAGGCCCTATGGACTTTCTTAGGTGACAGTCCTGAACTGCCCTACAACAAACAGCTGATTAGCAGGTTAAACAGAAAACCAAGTCTTTCCTCACGTAGCCTCTATTTGTTCACATCTCCACTTAACTTACGGTCACCATAAGTTAGTGATAGGTAGGTAGCCACGATCAGAGATCCTTCCGCACGCTTCAACTCCCCATACCCCTCACTCTCCCCCACCCCAGACACCCTATACTAGTTTCCCCTAATTTAAGCTAAAAGGTCAGCTCTGGATTCAAACTTGTATGAACTAAGGCTACAGGAGATAACATGCATGTAGGGAATAAAGTTATATTCGCTTGTCAGTAGCAAACATTATAAATGTATGCTACTATCCTGCTAAACAGAAGACCCAGAGAAACCACAAATATAACCAAACACTACATCAGGTTTAAAAACAACCTTTGAATAAAAAAAAAAAATCACCAAGGAATTTTATTTTACCGTGGTTGAATTTACCCACCAAATGTTTAATGACCACAAAATGTTTCTGCAACTAAAACGAGAAGATAGAGAATTATAGGGAGCTAGAAATACATGTTAGATACTAACGATCTTCAAGCTTTGAAGATGTCATTGCATGAAGAAAATTATGGGAAACACTGTTCCCGATAATTATGTACACCCTTAGTGTAGCATATGGAGATCACTGTCTCCGATACAGACACTGTGGTAGGCAAAAACTACCTTGTTCTTTATACATTATGGAAGACACTGCTCCCGATAATGTGAGTTAGGTATATGACAAAGGTACTGGAAATTTTGCAGAATTAAAACTACACCTTGGATAAACTGAGCTGTTACGTTTCGCATGTGAGTACTACCACAGCCTTTGAGTGACATTAATTCATAACTTGGTCACAATTCACTGCATTTTGGGAAACTACCATTTTTATCTACTTGGCTAAAAAGAAGTCTAACTTGATTAGCAACCCTAATTCAATTCAATTTTTTTCTAATAGCTTTAAAATTTTTATTTGAGGCTGTTTTCTAAAACTCTCAAGTATTGACCATTATAAATGCAAAACTTCCAGTATCTGTTGGGTTTTATTAGCAGATGCTGCTTTTTATTTAAAAAAAAAAAAAAAAGACGACAGTATAACTGTCATAATTATGGAAGGCACTGCTTCCGATAATTATCTTCTATAAAAAAAAAACCACCATTTATAGTGAACTCTGTCACTGATAAATAAACAATAAATATCTCAGAGCCAAAATGATAGAAAGCTTTTCCAAAAACTTAACACTTTGACCAAAATTTGGCAGTGTGTTCTTTAAAGTCTGACAAACTGAGTTTGATATTAAACACCTAAAACTGGTTCTCTTTCAAAAGATCTTGGAAAACACTAAACAAGGCTTCTGGGAGAGGGGACAGAGGAAAAGAATACATAGTAGGTCTTTGGCTTCTGGTCTCCTTTTTTCACAGATGACCTCGAGGTCCTACATTAAGGCGTCACTTCTGTGATAAAACAGCTGAACCTTACTTTATCTGGCGAAAGGGCCTCTACTTTAGACCATGTTGGCAAGAAAACAAGTCCCATCTCTTCTGAAAGTTAACTGTTTCATTCAGGGACGTGGAAACCAGCTAAATCCTTAAAGAAGACATGTGTCTCCTTCGGAGGATGAGGTCTCCCTCGGCCTGGTGTCTCCTATATAGCATCAAATGAAGATGGGGGACCACACTAAGCCACCACTTTTAACCTTCAACAGATATCACCTCCCCCCCTACTCAAATGATACCAGTTCATGTCATCAGGGTTTAGAGCAATAGTTCATGTAACTGGATCTGACTTTTTAATAACTGTAACAGGAAAGAAGCAGTTGCCATTACAAAGCACTTAAAATTCTAGAGAAAATGTTCTATCATGGACATTTTAAAATAGTTACTCACTTTAACTTGAAGTGCAGGAACCTACCCTGTATTAAAAGTTGCTGCCTAAAGACATCTAGTAGTACCAAGGTAATTTGGGTAGAATTTTAACAATACTAGGTTTTGTAGCCCTACTGAAAATTTAGCACAGCCAGCACAAGTCACAAGTACCGCAAGTTCTGGGTATCACATTTAAAATTCATTGTCAATGTCCCAAACGTCACCAGAGAGAGCATTTGCAGCTCCCTGAATTGTCCAAGTTGCTAAAGCCAACTGGTTTCTCAACAGTGTCTCGTTGAAAGCACTGTTATTTTTTCGACGCAGCTTTAAGTGCTCCAGTAGAGCTGACAGAGTGTGAGAGCCAGAGCCCCAGAAGATATGTCGGAAAGGAGAATCTCTCGGAGATACATAGGGTGAGAGGAAGTGATATTCCACCTAAAAAACAAAACATACACGACAGCTTAGTGTTAGGACTTCTGTTGTGAGGAAGGGCCCGGTAAGTAAAACAACCGCCATCCTTCCCCTTCAAATGTTGAAATTGCCCTGAATGCTGAGAACCAGGCTACTGATCTTTGAATGCTAAAAGTGCAATGCCAAATGTCAATTCCTTTGCAAAAGTGACCTTTTTTTGGTTGGCGCACACACGTGGACGGTCCACAAGGTTCTGCTACAACAGAACCTTCTTCCAAGCAGACTAAGATAAAAGCAGCAGGGGCTGGATTGCACCAATAGAAATAGAGAAAATGACAGCGAAAAATTACTCATGGTCTCTTCTTTAAAATGGTTTTAAAGCCTAAAAAAATTAATACCAGGTCAAATGTCTCTTGTATTTCCAATTTTGATGTTGGTTTTAGATCTCGTAAGAGTTAAAGCCTGTGAGTTCTAAGGCAGCAAAGGGTTCTTAGGCTCCTAGAGTTATTACTGTACTTTTTAGAAATGTAAGATTTACAAACTAAAAATTAACGTATTTTACTCGCGCCTTCTCTGTAAGTTCACTTACTCGCATGATACGGTCGTTGATTTCCCTCATGACAAATCTGTCTGTTCTCTCTGCGTTCTTATAATCCGTCGTTAGTCTGGAAGTGGCACGAAAGAAGTCTCCACGAGCAGAGTACAGCCACTGTAGATTCAGACCCATGTCCTGCAGCAAAAAAGACATTCCATTCGCTATTAGGTGTTGCATTTCTAAGGATGGTATCCCATATCCCTTTCTCATTTAGGGGCAGCAACTGAGATTCTAATAAAAGGGAGACTCCCAGACAAGTGCAAGATTCAGACAGCGAGACCACAGCACCTTGTACTGGAGGTTCCAAGCTCCGTAACTAGCACTACACTCATATTTAAGGCCAAAATATAGTATAAGAATCGCTCTTAGTCTTGTGAGAAAACCATCCTCATCGAAAAATTTACAACCGCCCTGGCTAGCGTGGCTCAGTGGACTGAGTGCCAGGCTGTGAACCAGAAGGCCACATGCTTGGTTCTCGGTCAGGGCACGTGCCTGGGTTGGGGGCCGGGCGACAAGCAGCACTTGTCTATAGACTATAGACTATACTCTATTTGTCGAAGTGCATAACCCTGTGTAATACACCATCTCCAGTTCAATTTCTCTGTGGGAGAGCACTTGCAGCATTTTGGGTCCACAAACTCCAGATTTGGTTAGGCCCAATTTTCTGACCAGTTACAAGTTGTGTCAAGAAAGCCATAATAATTAAGGCTTGGTTATCAGTTGGAAACCCCTTTTAATTTTATCACACGTTTCAAAACTACACAGGATGAACACTAAGTAAGATTGTAACTATTGGCTGTGCTCTCTCTCTGTCCATGCCATTTCCAAAAGGGATATAGGTCCAAACTCAGAGATTCGAAGTCACGGCTGAGATCTT
Organism: Macrotus californicus; assembly: GCA_007922815.1. NCBI lineage: Eukaryota > Metazoa > Chordata > Mammalia > Chiroptera > Phyllostomidae > Macrotus > Macrotus californicus. Next base: position 73,223 of record VMDR010002650.1, read on the forward strand.
TACAGTCTCTGGGTCCCAGCTCTGTGCGGGCTGCCTGGAGTACATGGACAATGGGAAACTTAACATCGTCCTAGATTCTGAAATACCCGCTGTGGTCTATCCTAGATCTAGAACCTACAGCCTCCCAACTTTCCTTTCAAATGAGTTATGGATTCTAAGCAAAATTATACCTCAGTTTACTTTAAAACGTATTTTGATTGCCAATCATGTCCCTCCCTAGGAAGAGCAAAACATCATTTTTCAAACTGCTTTAATACTGCAGCAATAAAAACCTGATTTTAATTAGTACTCACCTTTATGTCTGCTCTGAACTGGTTCATATCCCTCACAAATTCTAGTATTTGCTCATTATACATTTCATAGTTCAGGTTCAATTCAAAGTCATGGGTAAGTTTAATCATGAGCTGGCCAGCCACTTCTGCTGCTCCACGTGCCATTTTGTTCAACTCGGGGACTCTCTGGTACAGTTTCTCATAGGTGTCCAGGGTGGTGCCTAAGTAAGGGTAATCTAAGTCCTGGAAAACAAAGTGGGGTTAATGCACTCAGGTGGGTTAGAAGAGGAGGTGCCTCACATTCCAGGTACGCCGTTAAGGTAATAACTGTACTTCTTCCCTTGCTAATGTATTCCTAACCCAAATTTTATCCATTATCCACTACTTTAAGAAGACAACGTTTTTACTACTTTCTTTGAATCTAACCTACTGCAACAATGATACTTTCTTCCAGAACAGATTTCTAGCCAAATTCCTTCAAGTTATATATACTCGTGTTATCTTCCCTCTGGGAAGTCTGGCCTATTTCAATGAGGAAAGAAGAGAGCACTGATGAAATGTACTTTCAATATAAAGTGTTACTACTGCTCTTAAACTAAAATTTGCCTTTTTCTTAATCACGCAGACTTGATCCATTCATACAATTTTATCTATCTAACAAGAACTTCTACCTTCATCAGACAACTTTAGTGGCTGTTTCTTCAGCTTGTCCCTACTGTTGTCTATAGTGTCTAAGTGACAACCCTTTGGTCTGACCTCAATTCTTTACCTTCAGACTGTACATTTCCGCATTATTTCTACCTCCAAACCAACACTGCTAGATTTTGACATCTAAGACATCATTAAGAAATTTATTTAAAAAACATGATTTCTGAAGGTCAACATGAATCATCCGTAAGTTTCCTTGACCATAGGTGATGACACATTGCTCTTCCTAATGTACTAAACTGTCTCGGTCCCGTCTGGCAGGACCGCATGTTGTTGTGGAATGCTTATCCTATATCCCCGGACAAGTGACGAACAAATTCACGCGGACTAAAGGAATCCCGTGGAGCAAAAGGGGATATGTGGCGATCTCTAAGTGATATAGAGAGGGGTCCCCACCTCTGCCTCACAGGCTTTTATTGATACTCTACGACACATTACATCCAGGATGGTTCTCATTAACAATGCACAGGTTTGCTTTGGGTGGGTACCTTTTACAGATAACAGAGGAAAGAATGTTGCCAGTTGCTTCAAAGAGAAAGGTCATTTACAAATGTAAAGGAGAGAAGGCTGGGCTGTTTCCATTCCTGCTTGGGAAGTCTAGCACAAGTCAGAGTAAACTTCTGCTGTCTCCATCTCAGGTGAGGGAGTTTTTGCAAGAGCAAGTTTAAGAGAGGCCTAGGGACAATGTAAGCCTGATTCCCCACGGGAGACCTATCCACGGACGTTTCCTGCACACCAACACGCATCTGTCTGCTTTCAGAACCAGAGCTGAGCCACACACAGGTCACATCACACGTGAATAGGTTCCCTATACTAAACAGACATCGTGACCGGCTATTTCAATTCAATTCATACCGCTGCTCTGGCAGGTCGAGGGAATTCTACCTACGTTAATCTCCAAATCCAGATCTTTCATCATCCCACACTTCAGACCTTTTGCCATCCAGTGCCAGGCTAAGAAGTCTAGTAAGGAAGGACCCTGGTCGACAATTTTGCAACTGTGATTGAAATAAACATAGTACACTAAACAGGTGGTCATTACAGAATAGGCTGTACTAACAAACTCATGGAAGGTTCATGTATTAAAAGTTTCCTCATATGCATTTGATCGACATCAGCAGTCGCAGCTTCTGCTTAACCGAGGAATGGCCCTGACCACAAGAAACTGGGCAGCCGTCAGCAACTCATATCAGAACCAGCAGACACACTGCCTGCACATCCTGTTCCCGCATATCAGCAGTGAAACTGAGGGTCGAGCTATGAAACCACATGATGGCGCTCACAGGAGGTAACAACAAAACCTCCAAGAACAGAGCTGAGAAACTGCTCATTGCCAGAAATTCCTTAGTCCCCCCCTTCCACGGTTCCCCTGTATAAGCTAGCCAAGATACCTGAGATGCTGAGATGGTATTGAAGGTTGCCATCTTCTCAGGTTTGTCGACTCCTGAATACACCTCTTTGCTTTACTTAACGTTAACAGGACCCGTCTCGCAAGTTTGCCTTTCACCAGGGCAGGCAGCTAGCTGAACCTCGGTTTCACTTACCACGTAACGCCAAAGTCAAGAGCTTCCCCCCTGACCCCCTCCAGTACCTCAAGGATCTCTTCACCCTCGGAAGAGCCTGCTACAGAGCTGGTCTTCACCATTCTGTTTATTCTGCCTGTCTTTCATCGCCTTCTAACTGCCTCTTGTACAAAGCCAATCTTGTTTTCCTGCAACTTGGTCAATTCAAAGTTCTGTCTCTTAACAATCTTACATCAGTTTGTTTTTTGTTCTTTTACCCGCAATCCCTGCTTAAGAACAAACACCTGGAGGCACATTTCAGGAGGCAGCAAGAACAGCACTGTCCAGTAGAGCAGCTGGTGAAATCGTTCCATACCTCCACTGTCTAAAGGTAGCCTTGTTATCGACTGATCTTACTTAATTGAAGTTTTAGCAAATGAAATCAAACGCTTATTAAGCTGAGATAACAATTCTATGTTAAGGTTGACCATAAGGTAGCAGGCAATAACTGCATGTGTATAACTTCTCACAGCATTTTAGGCAGCCTAGGAAACTTGGTCTCAAAACTGATGAAAGTTCCAAGGTAAGGCTTTAGAGTTCTGCAGACTTACCTCACAGAAACAGAAAGAAACTGCTGGGATTCCAGAATACGCAAGGAAAGGGAACGCAGCGTTATCCAAAGAAAGTTTCTCACTGCAAGGAAAACAAGAATACGTTTAGAAAGTTTTCAAAAGAGCAGACGGCGCTACCATGCAAGTGCATCCCTCCCTAGCCCCGAATGAGATCTTGAAGCAAGTCTCTCTCAGTGTGGGCACGCTCACTGCAAGGTTATGTGCACATCTCTACCCGACACAGCGGGTGCGACTGCACGACTGTTTTCCTATTAACGGCTCATTCACTTTCCTCAACTTACACTTTTTTCATCCAGTTGCTATCCCGATATAGAGAGAGCCCAGTAACTGGATGTTTCACCTGTAAAATAAATTAATTTATTATTAAAATGAACCTTTCTAAAATATGTTTGTCTTTATAAACACTTATAATATTAACATTTTATCTCCTTGAGAAAACTGTTTCAAGACAAAACAATCTCAAGTTTCTGACGTTATTCCTACCAAGCTCGTGTTAGTTCCTTTAGTTAGAATGAGCTAAGAATGTTTTCCTACGTAAACCTCTAAAGGTGGTTTAACCACAATTTAAAAACCCTCTCCTAGCCAGCCCTCAGGATGTGTATCATTTCTGATCTCTTCCTTCTAGTACATCTTGTACGACTGCCAGCCCAACCTGCAAACACACTACTGCCTTCCTGGAGACCCTACAGTAATCACTAATTTCCCTGCAATCAAGGTCAAGTGCACTGACCCTCGACCCTCGTTCCAACTTTATATAGCCTCTAATCCTATTAGGCAAATCTGGTTCCTCACTCCTTCAAAACTAAGGTCAGTAGCATGTCTGTCTTTATCCAATAACTATTTCATCTGGCCTTCGTATTTAAGTCTTGGGGATAGTTTAAGTCCACTTAAAACCTTCCCTACACCCTGACTCTTTCAACAGTCCCCTGGAGGCACCTACAGTACAACTCAGGCCTCATGGAACTCTGCTGTACATTCCTGAAGAGACTGCAGATTGTCTGAGATCGGGGCCCCTCAGGTATCACCGCCCTCACCTCACATGGTTCAACAGGCTGGGGACAAGTAAGCCGAGAGCATGGCTGAAGCAATGTGATAAAATTTATTCTCAACTCCAATTACTGGTTACTTATAATAGTTTAAATATCAATGTTGTTCATCTTATGCGAATTAGGCAAAAAATTAAGTTATACATTTTCATAATCAGGTATACACTTACATCTTGCATCGTTTTCTCAATAAGTGAATACAACAATGGGCTGGCAGAAACCTTGAAGTTGCCGGAACCTGCAAAGAGATTATTTTAACATTGCCCTTCGCTAGTCAAGCAGTTTCCACACTGCTACTTCCACAACCAAAAGTCCTAGCAAACTGGAAGACAGAAGGACCACAGCCTACATCAGAGGCATATATAACAACTATCCTCTTAGTGAGGGAGATAAAAACGTGATTTAGGAGTGACTGCTAACCTTAATTTGACTCAACTGAAGCTTAGTTCAATTTGCATACTTTAATGTTAATGACGTGTTTTTGGTATTTTGGTTCATCCACTAAGGCGGCCGTCCCAGCTAGTTATACTGAGCTTGCGATATTCGATACATCCTGCTGCGCAGGTAAACGGCAATAGTAACAAATCTAATGAGCTCTTCTCTGATTGTAGCTCCCTCCCTTTTCTTCCCAATGGAGACATTTCACTGTTCTGAGCTCATCCATTGGCTACATCTTAATGTTCAAACTCTAGGCCTGACCAGTGTGGCTCAGTTGGTTGGGCCCGTCCCCCACATGTAAGGTCACTGGTTCATTTCTCAGTCAGGGCACGTGCCTGGGTTGCGGGCCCCAGCTGGGGCACGTTCAAGAGGCAACCGACAGGTGTCTCTCTCCTTCTCTTTCTCCCTCCCTTCCCTTCTCTCTCAAAATAAATAAAATTTTTCATCGGTATTTCTATGTGTGATACCACAATCTAGCAATATGTGGACTCGTCTCTAGTGGCACCATTCTCTATGGTACCGTTTCGTCCCTTCTGGTCTGAAATACAGTCCGGGCTAGTGGCTCTCAAACCCGACTGTGTCAGAACCACCCGGAATGCCCGTTACACCAGTTTGCTGAGCCTGTATTCCAGTTCCTGACTCAAAAGGTCCAGGATAGGGCTTCAAAGTTTTTCCTTTCTAACAACTCCCAGGTGACCCTGATGCTGCTCATCAGGGGACCACACTGAGGACCACTGCTCTGCACAGGGCAGTCTGTGTCCGTTTTGTAACTCAGTGGACTAGCAGGAGAAAGCTGAGTCAACCTTTTGATCCGCATGCAACCGGTGTGAGTCGTACAAAGCAACAGCTCTGCTTTAGAAGAGTCTATCTACACTCACAGACAATGAAAAGTAGACTTACTGAGGACGGCCTTATCCAGGTCGATGTAAGTGAAAGCCTTCAAATGCAAGGAGGAAAGGTATCCCTAGAAAAGAAGGAAAAACACTGAATGCACTAATGTGTTAATCTAATTATCACACGAAGTTACCAGACGTTTAGGGGTTTCTTTTTTAAATTTGTATTCGATTGAGACTAAAATATACAAAGGCACAAGTGACATATATTCAGACCTATCAGAGCGCGGTTTCTGGAGGACAAGGCACAGTCCGTACCTCTAGCCATTCAGTAGCACCCACAGCTCCAAAGTCTCCTGCACTCCAGCTGGCAAAGACAATGCTTCTGCTGGGCTTAAACCCACCTAAGAGACAACAAAAGTCAGTTTTATCTTGGGAAAAGTTATAGGCAGGCAACTGACTTCAGATAAAACCCAAAACTTCTAATTTAAGACAGCAGACTCAAAAACTTCTTTTCCTTTTGAGGCCCCGGTGGAAAAAAAACGTCAGAAGTGAGCTACATGATCACACTGTAAGACAATAACTGCTGAGTCACTAGGCTGCACACCCGAAACTAGTAATACTGTATGTCATCTACAAGCGATAAAAATGAGTTTTTGAAAATTAAAAAGGGAGGGCAATCATTTGCAAATAAGATGTCAAGTACACAGCAGGGACCAGCTTAATGAAAGTCACTTTTTTTTCAACTCTGTTCTTTGGGTCCCTTAACTTCTGGACCACGAGATACTTGAAATCACAGTAGACCTTCTTTGAGAACAATTTGCTTTTAAGTCACTTAAAACACTGGATTACTTTAAAAACAACTGTTCTGAAATAGAATAAAAATCACAGATTTAAATTACAGCAAAGACTTTTCAGAGGAATTACATTAGTTCTTTTGGGACTATATGTACCATTGCCCTCTATCCTTGCCCTTTCCCAGTTACTGCATTAATGTATTTTTGTATAAAAGTTAAGCATTTCAACTTACCCTATGATCCAAAGATTCAAAATTGTGATGAAGATTTGCATGTGTGTGTGGGAAGGTGTGGGAGTGGCAAATACCATGGGAGAAAGCCTTGAAAGTCAGCCTTCATATATTAGGTTTATAACATATAAATATATCCTATCTCATATTTACAAATGTGTCAAATTGTACATTTTAAGTTTATAACGTAACTGTAGACCCTAGTGCAGAGGTATGCCACTGCTTGTTTTTAAACAGATTACTTAGGAGCGATTTTAGAGTTGCCATATCATTCTAGGTATGTCAAACTAAGAATCAGGGCCAAATACAGCACTTTCCAGGGTCTCCAAAGAAACTGATGATTCCCAGGACAATTAATACACTGGCCCTGGCTGGTGTGGCTCAGTGGACTGAGCTCCAGCCTGTGAACCAAAGGCTCGCCTCGCCGGCTCTTCCCAGTCAGGGCACGTGCCTGGGCTATGGGCCAGGTCCTCAGCTGGGGAAGTGCCAGAAGCAACTGGTTGATGTCTCTCTCACACATCAGTATTTCTCTCCCTCTCTTTCTCCCTCCCTCCCTATCTCTAGAAATAAATAAAATCCTTATAAATCAATCAATCAATCAAAGGCAAACATTACAAACAGCGATCTGCTTTGTACTTAACAATTCAGAGTCTAGAAGGAGTGACAAAGGCAAAAGTGAGCAAAGCAAATTATAACATTTAAAACCATATGCAGCACATAGTTATTCAAGTTCTCAATATTTGCACTCTACCTTTTAAGACCATATCAGAAAATATCTGGGCAAGTTCCAACAGGAGAGCCGTTCCCACACTGGATTTCACTGCTCCAGGGCCCCAGGCATCCCTCTGGGCCCCCACCACAACATAGCGATCTTTAAGAAAAAAATTATACAATGAGCTCTTAAACTGTTTTCTAAGTCTAGAAAAAGTGCATTCGTAGAAGGGTAAAAATGGCGTATATGTATTAGAGATAAGAGAGCCTTAGGACTCCGGGGATTAAAAATTCACATGACAATACTAACCTTTTTCCTTATTGGAATTGCTAGTGTTTTTCTACATTACCAACTGTTCACTCACAAACTGTATTTGTGCTCACTTACTGTTTAATAAGCAACTGAAGTCCAAGGGCTTTCCATACTAAATAACATGACTATTTGATTGCATTTAAACAGATAGATGACCTATTCGCAGGATCAGCAAACTGCAGCTCCCATACCCATTCATTATGTGTTGTCTGTGACTGTTTTCTTGTTACAATGCCAGAGTTAAACAGCTGCAACAGAGACCGTACTGCCCACAAAACGTTTACTATCTGCCTTCTTAAGTAGAAATTTGCTTACTGCTGGTCTACTCAACAATTAAAAGTCACTCATAGTCATAATGGCCGGTTTTTGACAAGTCCCTTTGCTAGGGCCTTATCAGCTCCCAGTGACACAAACACCTAAATGATTCTCTTTAGGACAGACGAGACAGCCTTTCTCAAAGCCAAGCCAGCCTTTCTACACTCCCTCCTCTGGCCTCATGCTTAAGAGGGAGAAAAACAGAAATACATAAGTAGAGCAATGGAGACAGAGAGAGAGAAAAAATAAACAAGGGTCTTTACCTGGTTCTTCAAAGCCTTTAATAACACCGAAGACATTTAAAATTCTTGTCTCTTTCAGTACGTTGTTCACAGTGAGTTTCACATTCCTGTTCTCTGTCGTTACCAGCCTACATGAATAATCTGTTTTCCAAGCAGAAGGACAGACTTCCTCCATATTTCTAGAAGTAAAAAACAGAAATCAACATTCTGAGTTATTGCTACTTTCCCCAGGTTTATAAAATCAGTCCTCCTCACCATCCAGTAAAGACCTGGTGAAGAGGACACAGAAAAGAGGACACAGAAGACTCACTCCCTCATGGCTGTTTGTGTCTCATTCTGATCTGTAGGCGGTCATTTGAAAACCATGAGTTGCTTCCTTGTTTAACCAATATTTTAAATAAAAATCTCTTTACCTGTTTCTTCTGACGTGTGCCTTCCTGACAGAGACATGTTTATAGTCTACATTTAAAACAAAGATCAAGGTGGACTGAGAATGAAATTTTTATATAAAAGTCCACTAACATATTCCCATATTTACTAGCTCTCTCCACTATGATGGGTAGTATGTTTACAGGCTTGTCTCAGTTATAAAAGAATATTCTCATGCTTCCTGTAGTTAAATATTTTCCTCTACCTAACTTCTCTGAAGGGCTTACCTACATAATCACAGTTGACCCTTGGACAACACAGGTTTGAATTACTTCCTTCTGATTTTACTTACTTTTTAAGAGACTTTATTTATTTATTTTTAGGGAGAGAGTAATAGAGGGAGAAAGAGAGAAACATCGATGTGTGAGAGAAACGTCGATCGATTGCCTCTCGCATGCCCCCAACCAAGAACCTGGTTCACAACCTACGTATGTGCCCTGACTGGGAATCAAACCAGTAACCACAGGCCAATGCTCAACCCACTGAGCCACACCAGCCAGGGCCCTTATGATTTTATTAACACTTATTTCTAGCTTTATTGTGAGAATATAGTATATAATATATATAATACATATAACACAGTACGGATTCCAATCAACAGTAGGCCATTAGTAGTCAAGCTTTTAGGGAGTCAAAGTTGTACATAGATTTTCAGCTGCTCAGGGGGAGGGCTGGTGTCCCAACCCCTGCATTGTTCAGAGATCAACTGTGTATCAAACATTATCACCCTTCACTATGCAAGGGTAAGACTGGGGGCTGGCTTCACGGGCTGTGGTGGGAGGTTTGGTGTGAGTCAGTGACAGTCATTCATCACAGATGCCTCTTAGCTTTATCAGTAGTGACATAGTATCTTACAAAGTCCTTACACGTGGGTCCTCTTCATTTGGGACCAGTCACCCCATTAGGTAGATATTTTAGCTATCCAATTAAGCCAAAGGAGTATGATCAGTGGGGTTCGAGTAACTCACTCTACGTCATACAGCAAATAAAGGTTCCCATGACTCTCTGACACTAGACCTACATCATAAGCCAATACCCGGTAGGAAATATGTCCAGATCTAGATAAAAATTAATGACATGTACTCTAATCAGACTGGGTTCTGTTTTTAAAGAGAGGTACTAATACACCAGGGATATTTAGGACTAACCATGGTTGCAAAGCATCTGGAAACTGTAGTGAGAACTGAGGATATTAAGTCTTACATCTACAGACAAGAAAACTTAAAACTTCCATTGCTAAAAAGAAAATCCAGAACTAATGGGTGGCACAGGGAATGAAAGTCAGCTCAATGTGAATTCTAACAAGTCCCCAGTAACTCGATGAGTCGCCTGAGGCAGCAAAGGGCTCCACTACGGCAGCATTCAAGCAGAAGCTCTGCCAGGAACGTCACACAAGGAAGTCACTGCACGAGCTGAGCAAGGACTCCTCGAGTTTACAAATCCAGTGTTTATTACCAATGTCACTTTATGGAGGAAAAGTTTCATTTTTACCTACACCAAGTTAATAGCAGCTATCCATCCCCCCAAATGTTCTGAATTTGGAAAATGATAGCCAATTGTTTTGAGATTTAAATCAAATCAACTTAGATTATTCCTCTGTGATCATGAAACCTCACCCTGCAAGACAGCTTTCAAATATGAACTTACTCAAACAGTTTCTCTGCAGAGGCTCTGGAAATTGTTTGGACGGGTATGTTGGGCAGTCCTGATGACTGAGATGGTGGAAACTGAGTGTGATTGAAAGAAGGGAATCCGGGTGTGTAAGGGTCACCTGTTCCCAGATGAGCCTAGTAAAACAAAAGAGGAATCAGCTCCATCAGACACTCACTCAAGAAGTTTCCCTGGAAGTTCAAAATCAATATAAGGCTATATAGCCCAAGCTTAGTTTAGCACCTTAAAGTCTGAAGGTCTGAGTGGCCCTATGATACATGACTCTTGATTTTATGACATACACCAAGTTCTCAATTCAAGACACCACAGTAGCCTCCCCACACCCGTGAGGGATATGTTCCAAGACCCCACTGGATGGATGAAACTGCAGATAGTAGTGAACTCCACATACACTGATTTCTCTCTCTCTCTCACACACACGCACTTTATGCTTCCTCTTTGGCACGTCTGAACTGCCAGAATCACTACTCTTGCACTTTGGGGCCGTTATTAAGTAAAATGAGGTCTTCCTGAACACAAGCACTGTGATACCATGCCAGTGGATCTGGTAACTAAGACAGCTACTTGTGAGTAACGGGCAGGCAGTGTGCACAACGCTGATACACTGGGCAAAGGGATGATCCAGTGCCAGGTTGGATGGAGTGGGATGACTCAAGATTTCACCATGCTACTGAAATAGGCACACAATTTAAGACTTATGAATTATTTCTGGAATTTATCATGTAATATTTTCAGATGGCAATTGACAGTGGATAACTGGAAGCAAAGCCACATGGGGGGGCTCCTATGCTGATAAGTACTTTTATCAGTAAGCAGTAACTAGGTTTCAAAGTCATGTAATCCATCTTCTTGCTTACTACTACTAAAACTCTCCCAGGAAAAAAAAGCATTTAAGAAAGTCAGAATTCTATACATATTTCTACTAATGTAAGTAAGAGGTAGCAATAACTTGGAGAACCCAAAAACTACTTTGATCAAAAAAATAAGAACTCACATGTCCAAACAGTGGAAGTTCTGCATCAACAATGGGAAATTTAGTATAGTCCATGTAGATCAAAACACCGATTGCATTAAAACTTTCAGCATTTGCAACCTGAAGAAAAATACATAAAGCTCAGAATATGAACATCTAACCATTAAACTGTAAGAATACATACTGGACTTTATTCTAAACAACAAAGGGTTGCGGAGTATTACATATATACTCCCAAATGCATCAAGTAGCTTATGTTTAAAATATATATGCCTTAAAACTCGCTAAGAAGAGTTTAAAAGAGAAATAAAAACCCATCCAAGATAACTACCATCTTTAATATATTCCATTCTAATCCCTTGGGTACATGCGACTTTTTATTTTCATTTTTATAAAACCTAGCTATACCCGAACTCCATACATACATGACGCTTGGTCCCACAGACACAATTTAAACTTTTACTGAAGCATTTCTGCGGAGTTCACCTTCACTGAGAGACAAGGGCTACAGATGATCCAAGAGGACAGGCCTCGGCTTTGAAGTACCCTATCAGAAGTACCCTATCAGTTACCCTATCAGCGTTAGATAAGCAGGGCAGGTTGAATCAGTAACAAATTAAATCACATGATCAGGTACAAGGGTTTAGGTGGCTGGCCTTCAGAACGTAGTGAAGTTAATACCACCATTTAAATAAAGTGATATGACACCAATGTATTTAATAATAACTTACACCACTCACACTCACCTTTTCAGCAAAAGGGATTTTCCCTGCTCTAACAATCACTAGAGATCCATTCACAGGAGTGCTCAAACTCTCAAAGTCCTCTTTAGTGCCAAAATTAGCATGGACCAGTTTACCCTAAAATAAAAACATTGCATGTAGTTACCGTTATGTTATTAGAACAGCCAGAGAGTCTAAGACACAATGGTTTTCAAGTCGATTTTCATCTTTCATTATTCCATGCTACCTTTAATATACACTGATTTATATTAATTAATTTACATTTAATCTATTTTTACATTGCTTCAGACATCTTAGAGGAAGAGAAAGGGTAACAGAGACATACACCAATATAAATATTGTAGGCCAGCACCCATACATAATGTTCCCACACCTGACCTCAGACAAGTGAGGACATACGTAAGAACAGGTCTTAATGGAAAGTTCTGATAATATTTTTGTCCAAAAGTGGTCTATTATAATAAAGTGACTTGCACAGACCAACTTTTAGATGTTTATATAAGCTGTCATCATAATATTCCTAAACTCTATTAGAGTTCAAATGTATAGCTATAAATTGACATTAATAACCAAGTATCTAAATATAGAAAGCTTGCAGGGGAACTAAAATCCTCAATGTTCTTTTTTAACAGAACAATCCACACACCTCCAAAGCCCTCGCTCGTAGGCAGCCAAGGAAAATGATACACACAGGTAAGCAGGAAGGCAGAGAATACCCATAAAACTTCATCTGGCTTGGAAGGCATCCACTAGACAGACCCAATATACATGTGTAATTTCTTTAGTTCTTTTTTTAAAGTATACTTTACTGATTATGCTATTACAGTTTTCCCGTTTTTTTCTCCCTTTTATCCCCCACACCCTGTACTCCCCCCACCTCAGTTCCTTCCTGTCTGTGGTTCGTACATGTAAGGTCTTTGGCTTCTCCATTTCCCATACTATTCTTAACCTCTTCTGTCTACTTTGTACCTACCATTTATGCTTCTTATTCCCTGTACCTTTCTCCATTCTCCCCACCTCCCTGCTGAAAATCCTACACGTGATCTCCATTTCTATGAATCTGTTCCTGTTCTAATTGTTTGCTTAGATTGTGTTTTTTGAGGTTCCGCTGTTAATAGCTGTGAGTTTGTTGTCATTTTACTGTTCATAGTATTGACCTTCTTTTTCTTAGATAAATCCCCTTAACATTTCATATAATAAGGGCTTGGTGATGATGAACTCCTTGAACTTGACCTTATCTGGGAAGAACTTTATCTGCCCTTCCATTCTAAATGACAGCTTTGCTGGATAGAGTCATCTTGGATGTAGGTCCTTGCTTTCATGGCTTCGAATACTTCTTTCCAGCCCCTTCTTGCCTGCAAGGTTTCTCTTGAGAAATCAGCTAACAGTCTGATGGGCACTCCTTTGCAGGTAACTGTCTCCTTTTCTCTTGCTGCATTTAAGATTCTCTCCTTATCTTTAACCTTGGGTAATGTAATTATGATGTGTCTTGGGTCCAACTTCTTTGGGACTCTGAGCTCCTGGATTTCTATATCTATTTCCTTCTTCAGATTGGCGGTTATTTTCTTCAAGTTTTCAATTTCTTGCTATTCCATTTCGCCCTCTGGCACCCCTATGATTCAGATGTTGGAATGTTTAAAGTTG